>JAJIBD010033769.1:0-38319 GCA_021461705.1 Cryptotis parvus | reverse complement strand
CCTGATGGAGGACAGGTTTAGCTATTCTGGGAGTTTTGTTGTTTTGCCCACTCGGCTTAATCTCACTAAGTCAAGGTTCATTCTAATGAGACTTCTCTTCTATGTAAAAAAACACTGCTAGAGGGTGCTGGCTTTACAGAAGTCACCTTGATTGAATAACTTCTGACTTATACATCTACTAAGACTTCTATGTTTTCTAGATTGGGCACAGCTCCTCTTTATACCCACTGCACCCAACGTGGGGTAGTTAGAATTTACTGGGGGAGATTACTACCTGGCTACGCTGAGACTATAGGAAGACTATAGGAAGGATCATACTAGTTTGCTCTAATCAGGCGGGGTGTTGACCCTTTCAGTACATGAGAACAAGATACTCAGAATCACCCTGGTGCAGATAATAAGAAGGACCTTGTGGGTACCATCTAGATTACATGAAGCTCATGAAGTTAAGATGTATTACTTTATATCAGCCCCCTCTCTCCAGTGTTTTACATAAGAGATAATCTCGGGATTAGTCCTTGGCTTAACCTTTGTTTATACCTGCAATAGGGTGTGGCACTTACACTCTGTTTAGAGTTCTTTGTTGACATGCCCTCCTGGTTCTGGATTACTTTGGTGTATATAAGGGGCTGACTTGAGGCCCCTTCACTTTCCTTTTGGGCCTTTTTGCTTTTCGCTTTTGGCTCCTCAGCCTTGCGGCTTTTTTGGCTTTTTGCTCTTTGGCCTTTTTGCTCCTTCTTCCAGGTAAGACTCAGCTTGGGTGAGATCCTCTCTCTTTTGGTTAGGCTCTCTTGTTTGGTCTAAGTTCGGACCAGAGCTAGGAGTTTGTACATTATATTGGTGTGCTGTGGGAGAGCTTTTGTACTATTAAAGCCTTTTTGGGAACTGCACTGGACTCGTGAGTTTTCATCTGTTCTCCCGTGTCCTTGGAGGTAGAAGAGAACTTCAGCCTGACACTGTCGGGGACCCCGTGGTGTTCCCCGACATTCCCGTGTTCTGAGTCTCTCTGCATCATGGCCAAGAGCCCTGAGGAAATTTGTGGATGGGGCCGCAGGACACTGGGTCAGAGAGGGGAATGGGGACTGAGCTCCATCTCCAGGACGCCCGGTGACTTCCATCTCCGAGATCCATCTACCTGGGTTCGAACTTCGGTTGCTCTGAGTTTGTCTTGAGATCAGCATCTCTCTTGCATGGGTTCTGATGAACTGTGGGGTTCAGACTGTGAAAATGGCGGCTATTATGGTGATTGAGTCTCAACCAGCTGCTTCTGAAACCCTACAGAAGTGATGGATTCACTCCTAAAACCCATCTTGCCTCCTGGGAGCCTCATGGTCAGCTGAGCTAGGGAGAGGCCAGATGGCAACTCTCCCCATGCATCTGAGTCTCTCATCTTTATCTCTATTTCTGTCTCTGTATTTCTCTCTCTCTTCTCCTACACCTTGTGACTTGCCTTATAGTTTATGATGCAATTATCTATGTGTTTATTCAGTAGTGAGTTCTAGTGTGACATTATAGTTCCTCATTCCCCATCAACCCCCAGTTTGTTAAAACTACAATGATGATTATGGTGTACAGATGTGAAAGATCCTGGGAAGGACCTGTCCCTAGCTTACTTTGTTATCTAAGCCTCTTGCCGGCTGCACTTTGTCACAGCTGTGCATCTGGTCTGCCCCTTGTCTGGTTCATCTCGTTGTGGAGGCTGAGTTCATAGCCACGCCCACCGGATGGAGAGGGAGGAGCCCAAATCTCTGCTCCACTTGGCCAGTGTGGCTTCCCCCACATGACTGCTTTACCCTAGGAGCTACGTTTGATCTCAGCTGGAAAGAGCTGATTCCTCAGAGACTCCATGGGCTGCTCTCGTGGGCGGGCAGTGCAGCTGTGCATCTGGTCTGTCCCTTGTCCAGTTCTGTTTTTGTTACTGTTTTTGGCATATCGAACACACCACTGGTATCTTGCCTGGCTCTGCCATGGCTCTGGGTTCATCCTAGGGGGCACAGTCTTTTCCTATGTCAGACCATCCACCATCCAGAGTCCACAGGTTAGAGCCCTGGGGGTGTAGACAAACTGTCTCCTGTCTGCCACCTGCCAAGGCAGCTTGGGCACCACAGCCACACCTGCAACACCTCAAGGGGCAGGTGGTCTCTGATCTTGTTAATTTTTTCAAAGAACCAGCTCTTGTTTTCATTAATTTTTTTTTGAATTTTTTTTTATTCCAGTTCATTGATTTCTGCTCTAAGTTTTATTATTTCCTTCTTTCTGCCTGGGTTGGGCTCCTTTTTGTTGGTCTTTTTCTAAGATTTTGAGCTGTGACGTCATAATTCTGAACTTTGGAATCTTGTGAAACCGCTTCCCTGTTTGTCTCCAATCTGGTTATTCATTGCAAATTGCTACTTTTCTAGGTAAAGTGTGACTGCTTTAAAAACTCTAATATGCACATGAGTTTCCTGGGTGGGGCCTGAAACTTTGCCTTTCTAATGAGTGCTCATATGGCAGAGTGCTGTAGAACTACACTTAAAGTAGTTTAAAAATGTTTTGGTCAGGTTTCCAAGCAGAATCTTAGATGGGAGGTTTGCATATATCAGCATGCTTTCTAAAAAAGTCAAATCCCTAGTTCACTTTATAAATTAATCTTCTTTGGGGTTTGTTATTATTGTTCTTTTATTGTTTGCGTTTTTTTGGTCTGTTTTTTGACCATACCTGGTTCTCAAGGGCTTACTCCTGGCTCTGCACTCAGGGTTCATTAGTGGTGGGACCTGGAGAACCAAATGGGGTGCCAAGATTTTAAACCCAAGCATGTTTGCATGCAAGATAAGTGCCCTATCAGTTGCTCTGATCCCTTTCTGTGACTCTTAACAGTTGATCTTCTATGTTCTTTTCCTCTTCTTTTTTGTGTCTTTACTCCCTAAATTTGCTTCCTATAATTTGACTGCTTCTCCTTTTGATTACTCTTGGCCATTTTAAAATTTATTTTTTAATTATTTAAAAACTTTTATTATACCACCATGAGAAACACAATAACAAAACTGTTCATTATTGGGGTTCAGTCATACAGTGTTCCAATCCATCCTCTCAACAGCACGTTCCCACCACCAATGTCCCCTGATTCCCTTCTCCTTCCCGCCCCCCAGCATGCCTTTATGGCTTTCTTGCTTTCTTTCTTTCTTTCTTTCTTTCTTTCTTTCTTTCTTTCTTTCTCTTTCTTTCTTTCTTTCTTTCTTTCTTTCTTTCTTTCTTTCTTTCTTTCTTTCTTTCTTTCTTTCTTTCTTTCTTTCTTTCTTTTCTTCCCTTCCTTCCTTCCTCCTTCCTTCCCTTCCTTCCTTCCTTCCCTTCCTTCCTTCCTTCCTTCCTTCCTTCCTTCCTTCCTTCCTTCCTTCCTTCCTTCCTTCCTTCCTTCCTTCCTTCCTTCCTTCCCTTCCTTCCTTCCTTCCCTTCCTTCCTTCTCCTTCCTTCCTTCCTTCCCTTCCTTCCTTCCTTCCCTTCCTTCCTTCCTTCTTTCTTTCTCTCTCTCTCTTTCTTTTCTTCTTTCTTTCTTTCTCTTTCTCTCTTTCTTTCTTTCTTTCTTTCTTTCTTTCTTTTTCTTTCTTTCTTTCTTTCTTTCTTTCTTTCTTTCTTTCTTTCTTTCTTTCTTTCTTTCTTTCTTTCTTTCTTTTCTTTCTTTCTTTCTTTCTTTCTTTCTTTCTTTCTTTCTTTCTTTCTCTCTTTCTTTTTCTCTCTCTTTCTTTCTCTCTCTTTCTTTCTTTCTTTCTTTCTTTCTTTTCTTTCTTTCTTTCTTTCTTTCTTTCTTTCTTTCTTTCTTTCTTTCTTTCTTTCTTTCTTTCTTCTTCTCTCTCTCTCTCTCTCTTTCTTTCTTTCTTTCTTTCTTTCTTTCTTTCTTTCTTTCTTTCTTTCTTTCTTTCTTTCTTTCTTTCTTTCTTTCTTTCTTTCTTTCTTTCTTTCTTTCCTTCCTTCCTTCCTTCCTTCCTTCCTTTTTCTGTCTGTCTTTGTCTTTCTGTCTTTCTGTCTTTCTGTTTTTCTGTCCTTCCTTCCTTCCTTCCTTCCTTCCTTCCTTCCTTCCTTCCTTCCTTCCTTCCTTCCTTCCCCTTCCTTCCTTCCTTCCTTCCTTCCTTCCTTCCTTCCTTCCTTCTTCCTTCCTTCCTTCCCTTCCTTCCTTCCTTCCTTCCTTCCTTCCTTCCTTCCTTCCTTCCTTCCTTCCTTCTCCTTCTCCTTCTCCTCCTCCTCCTCCTCCTCCTCCTTCTACACTGTGGCTGGCAATACATACATTTAGGGGGTTCTCATGTATATCCATTTCTCTATGTTCAATGCTCAGTTCTAGTCTGGCATTACCATTTCCAGTAATTGTTAGAACACTGATCCTTTCTATATCTTATCTAAATACTCTGACCCACACACACTTGTGGTGGATTCCAATCATTGACAAGTCTTCTTGTTCTCTATTTTGCCTGTTGGTCAATCCTTTTTTAATAATGGTGTTTCCTTTGGTTCCATTCTTTGCCTTTAATCATTTTATTTTCTGTGGATTACTTTAAGGCTTGACTCCTACAGGAACTTTCCTTATCTTTCCCAGTCTTCAGTGGATAATTCTCCTACATTCCTATTGCATTTGGATGGGGGAATACCTGGTGCTACGCCTGGCTCTGTGATCAGGGATTACTTCTTGCAGTGCTTGGGCGACCATACAGAGTTCCTGAGATTGAACCTGGCTCAGCTACTTGCAAGGTAAACACCTTGCCTTCTGAGCTACCTCTTTGACCCTCTAGTTGCATTTTATTCTAAGGTTTACTTTGGCACAGCAAAAAGGTTACTATTTATGCATTATTGTGCAATTCATATTTTACACATTTATTTTTCTGCAGAGCTAGGGATTGTACCAAGTTCTCACACATGCACAACAAGACCTTAATTGCTGAGGCATGTGCCATGAAGAAATTTTATTTTAAAAAATTTTTTAAGTATTTTATTATACCATTGTGAGATATACAATTACAAAGTTCATATTTGGGTTTATTTTTAAGGACAACGTGCACCTCTTCAGTGACACAAGCTTTGTGCCCAGCACAGTGCTCACATCCATTACTGTCTGGATAGTAAACAAACACAATCCCAGGCTTCAGCAAAGATGTCAGAAACTGCCGTCTAAGCAAGCCAGATGGCAAATGTTAGTTTTGGACACCCTGTGGAAGCACGAAGCACACTTAAATTCTGTTGCGTATTTGTGTGTGTGTAAATCACCTTTCTGGATGTTCTCAAGGTACTAGGAGCATCTGGGGAAGACACCTGAGCCACATTTCCTTTGTAAATTATTTTTGGGCTCACTTTCCAGACTTAAACAATAGGCTGTCAAAGTTGTCAAAAAGAGGAAGCTTGTTTCTTAGGAGAAAAATTATTAATCATGCTCGTTCATTGTGATAAAACAAAGTGAACTCTTCAGAGAAGGGAAGACTATAGCTTTGCCAAAACTGTGGCTTCCAAGAAAAGATTTACCACACTTGCCCTTAAAGAAAACTCAGGAGATCAGGTACATGGCTGCCAACAGGGGACACGCCATCGACCAGATCTCACGTAGGTTTGAATTAAATTCATCCTATAAACAGTACTCAGTGACACATTCTTTATGTCAGGCAAAAGGTCAGTGAGGGGTAAAAAGATCCAGAAGACAAAGTCTGTATTCTCAGCTCATGGTCTGGTTGAAATATTAGGCACTTAGGCACAATAGAACATGTCAACATTAGGACTATTTAAGAAATTTGTGTATAGTCCACTATGCACCAGAGAGGACAATAATAGGGAAATACAAAAGAAAAAAGAGTTTGGGAAGCTGCTTCTTTATCCCCAAATGCATGCACCCCATGAAGTATCCCTTAGAAATCAAACAGCAAATATTATTTTCCCCACTCCATATACATAAGTAAGATTAAACTTGACTTATAGCTTTGGTGCCTAGGGTATATCTATCACTCGCTCAAGAGGGCTTTGTCATTGGGGTATGTATATATACGTAGATATGTATATATACATATCTACATAGATATGTACATATGTATATATGCATATCTACATAGATATGTATATATGTAAATATACATAGATATGTATATATACATAGATATGTATATATATGTATCTATGTACACATATATACATATCTATGTATATATGCACATAAATATGTATATATGTATATATATATATATATTTGGGGTATTTCTGTCCTTGCCTTTCTTAGTGGCTGTGAGTGCTGTGCCCGAGTCTGTACATCAGTCTGCATCTTCTTGCCAGGACTCCTAAAGATAGAGGTCTTAGAGAGATGACCCCTGGCTGGGTCCTAGCTTGAGTGGTGGAAGCTCCGTGGTAATTTTGTTGCTGGGAAATCTTGAAAGAAGGCAGTGAGCGTGTTGGAATTTTGGGAGTGAACACATAAAACAAAGCAGGGGGAGAAAAGGAGAGAAGGAAGAAGGAAAAAGACAAGGGGGTAGAATCAATCTTAGAGAAAGGTTTAGAGAGAAAGAATAACAAAGAGGAAAAGGAGTAAAGGAGAAGGAGTGAGATAATGGATAGGGTGAGGAAAAGGAGAAGGAGAAAAGAGAAGAGATGGTAAAGAAATAGAAGATATGCCTGACACAGTCCAGCAGAGAAAAGCAGACATGGTGCATAACTGGAGTCATTGGTCGCAGGGTTCCAGATTCAGCCCAAGCTTGCTGAGCTGTTACAAGGAATCTAGGTCAGGGTGATCCAGAACCAGAGCAGAAATAAAGTGATGTCAGGAATCGATTAGGAGCCAGATGCTTTTTACCACATTTTGCTTTCAGCACAGTCTCTTTGCAAATTGACCTTCTCTACTTAATTTATCCATTCACAGGTATAAGATAGTCACCTCATAACAGGCTTAAATATGCATTGATTGGGGCCAGAGCGATAGTCCAGCAGGTAGGGCATTTGCCTTGCATGCAGCCGACCTGGGTTTGATTCCTCGGCAGCCCATATGGTCTCCTGAGCACCGCCAGGAGTAATTCCTGAGCGCAGAGCCAGGAATAACCCTGAGCATAGCTGGGTGTGACCCAAAAAGAAAAAAAATATGCATTGATCAACTCTTCCAGTGGCGAGAGCAATAGTACAGTGGTTATAATGTTTGTCTTGTATGAAACCAATCCTGCGTTTGATCCCCTACATCCCTTATAGTCCCCTGAGCCTGCCAGGAGTAGTCCCTGAGTGCAGAGCCAGTAGTAAGCTGAGCACTGCTGGGTATGGCACACAACCCCAAACCAACCAACCAACCAACCAACCAACCAACCAACCAACCAACCAACCAACCAACCAACCAGCCAGCCAGCCAGCCAACCAACCAACCAACCCAACCAACCAACCAACCAACCAACCAACCAACCAACCAACCAACCAACCAACCAACCAACCAACCAACCAACCAACCAAACCTTTTGAGAAGATTACATTTGAACCTTATTTTAGTCCTTCAAAGCAGGACTCAAGGGCTAAGTAATTGTTGACTAAAGTGTGGGTGGGAGCAGAGAGCAGGTAGCTTAAGTTGAGCCCAAGGATGTGGGTCTCCACAGACTCTGCAGTGCCAGGCTCTAGGGTCAGACCTAGCGATGCTCAGAGACCTCCAGGGCAGCAGCAGGCAATGCTCTGGGTATCATGTGGTACTGGGGTGGAACCAGGGTTAGTCACATGCACCTTAACTAGCCCCTGTATGATCTCTCTGGTCCCAGAATCTTATTTTCAAATTCCAATTGCCCCTATTATCTCTTTCTGGTGAACTATCTGGGCTGAACTGGGATGATTTTCTGGGTACTGTATGAGGTTATTAGGGTTTACTCTGTGTGAAGAGGCTACCAGAGTGTCAGTCTTTTAAAAATTTTTTTTCTATTCACTTACCATTTATTTCAGGCTGAAACACTCTATCCAATATTTGTATGGCTGCATGTTTTTTCTTTTGAATTTATTTTATTGAGTCACAGTGTCATACAGTTAGAAGGGTGTTCATGATAGGATTTCAGTCACACTGTTCCAACACCCACTCCTCCACCAGTGCATGTTTCCCACCACTAGTGTGCTCCTTTACCCTCCTGCCACCCCCACCCTGACTCCCCAGCCTGTCTCTATGGCAGGCAATTTCCTTATCTCTCTCTCCTATTGGGCATTATGGTATGCAATACAGATACTGAGAGGTTACCATCTTTATTCCTTTACCTATTCTGCTCACAGTTCTTATACAGTGGTCATTTACTACTGTCTTTGTCATAGTTGTCCAAAGGGTCAGTCTTAACCAAGAAGCTGCCTTCAAAAGTTTATGCTGTGTAAGCTCTGCAGGTCAGAATCTGCTGAATTTCCAGCTCCTGTTGGCATCTCCTTTGTGAAGATCCTTTCCTTCTTCTCAAGAGATCTGGATCCTCATGTGAATCCCAGTTTACCTAAGATAGCTTGTGTAGATTTTTATTATTATTATTTCTTTGGAGTCACACCTAGTGATGCTCAGGGGTTACCCTGGCTCTGCATTCAGGAATTACTTCTGGCAGTGCTCGGGGACCATAGGGGGAAGCCGGGGGTCAAACCCAAGTGAGCCACATTCAAGGCAAACCCCCCCTACCAATTGTGTTATTTCTCCAGCACTGACTTTAATTATTTGTTGCAGAAGACTCTTAAAAAAGATTTCAAGAGGGAGTAAAGGGGGAAAGAAATGTCAAGTTCAGGCAGCAGTATTGGAAAAATCCCAGAAGGAAGTTCCTGTTTGACTGGGAACAATCCAACAAATGGGTGTTGCCACAGAGTATGTCTGATGGAATGGTGGGGAAAGGAGGCAGGAAAGGTAGTTTGAAGGCTGGCCACCTGGGTTTTAGAAACTCCCTCTTGCAAGTTTGGAGTAGGCTGTGGCAACCTGACGGGCTTTTGAAATTCAGTGATGGAATCGGCCCTGTGTATTGGTGACTCTTCTTAGAGTGCCCTGGTCTCTTAGTGTCATGCACTGATGGTGGGAGCTGGAATATAACTTCCAGTCACCAGTATGACATGATGAATAAAGTTACCTTTTTACTTTAATTTCACATGAAAAATATCACTGCAGGGGGTGGAGAGATAGCATAGGGGCTAAGGTACTTACTTTATGTGTAACCCACCTGGGTTAAATTACAGGATCACATGGTGATCCCCTGAGCACCATCATGAGTTATCCCTGAGCACAGAGCCAGGAGAAAGTTCTGAGCACAGTCAGGAGTAGCCTTCAAATAAACCAAAACAAAATCAGCAAAAAATCAAACTAGAAACAAAATACAAAGGTGACACATCACCACTTCCTTGCCTGCTGCCTCTGCCTCGTGGTCTGGATGCTGGTAGATGTGCTCTTTGCTCTATCCAAGTCCCTTTAGCTGCTGGAGCACCCTCTCTCCATTCAGCTGCTGGGATACCAACTGTGACCTCAGGAGTCATCTTGCATAGACAGTTTCACATGGTCAACACCAGAATGACTTTGTAGGTACCACAGGTGGCTTATTTGTTTCCATTTAGGATGATTATGTTGTGTGACGTACTCCAGGTACTATAGATCTGGTCATGCTGAGAGCAAAGCTTTGCTCCACATCTTCCCTTTCCCTTTTTCTGCTTCTCTTCCTAGCTTAAAAGTTTTTTTTCCTGAAGATTCTTCCCTTGAAGAATACCCAAATATATTTCTCAAGGCTGTGCTTCAAGAACATATTTGCTAACACAGTATCTTTTATTTCAATAGATATTCTAAGTTACACAGGCCATTGTGTTCCCATTGAGCATGGTGGCAAAGAGCTCAGCCTTCTGAAGACCCACCTTTGTTCAGATCTTGACCTTGCTACTTACTATTTCCTGATCAGGGAGCTGCAAAGCTCAGGATCCTAATTTGCAAAATCAAAATGGGTTAATTATAGCTGTTGGTGTTGGTGCAAGGGTTGGATGAGCTGATACATGTAAAGACACAGACCAGCATGGAAAGAGCTTCTATTATTCTTCTAGTTATTTCTTTTTACAGAGCTATTGCATAATCAGTTTAGCACTTTGCCAGGCCCAGTGCTTATGAGTAGTATCTGTATTTATTATAATGGTTTTGTGCAGATGGGAGTAAATGTCTTGGAGAAAGGGAACCTTTTCCTAGTTCTGCTGAAGGTGTGGTATTTCCTAATTCTGCTAAAAGGTAGTGAGACTATCTGAAGGCAGAGTGTGAACTTCTACCTCCATCAGTTTAAAACTGTGGCTCTCAACTTGCTCTTGATCCTTAGGTGACATGCTCTGAAATTTGCTGACAACCATGGCATAATTTTTATTAGCTCCAATGGCTCAGCAATAATCTCCCTCCACTGATGTGATCAGATGACTTGTTAGCTGAGGCAGTCAGGGGTTTGTGCTATGCCAGGGGGGCAAGAAGAGACTGAGCTCCAGGAGGAGGAAATCCATGAGATGGGGTGAGGAAGGCAAAAGTGAACATCTGGTATGGGTAGGGGTCTGCAGGCCTCACACTCTACTGTCAACATACAGAGGGCCTCAATGTGGAGAAATAACAGGCAAGGACACTTTGAGTGTTAAGAGTAGAAATCTAATTTTTCCTGCAGAAATGTTTCTTATAGGAATTTCCACAGAAGGGTCTCTTTGGTAAAGAGCCTGGTTCTCACTTCCCCATGTGTCAGGGTCTGTTGGAGTCCCCAACAATATCAGGGGATGAGTTCCCTTTTACCTCAAGGGTTGGTGACAGACAAAATCCAAGAGTTAAGCACAGTTTCAAAAGGCTTTTACTTATCACTAGTAATTAAACAAACTCTGCTAATACAATTCAAGGTCAGGGGATCCCCAAACCTCTAACTCCTGCTGAACTTCCGACCATGTTCTCAGGTTGAGATCTAAACTGAGATGGATCCTTCTTCCCCAAGTCAGTCTCTTTTATTCCCCAAAGCCCACCAAAAGCCAGAGACTCAGAATCCTTTCTTCTGGGTGGGGCTGCATCATTGAAGATCAGCAAACCAGTTTTTAGGTGCAGATGCTAGTTG
Source organism: Cryptotis parvus (assembly GCA_021461705.1). NCBI lineage: Eukaryota > Metazoa > Chordata > Mammalia > Eulipotyphla > Soricidae > Cryptotis > Cryptotis parvus. The sequence goes on along the minus strand of JAJIBD010033769.1, from coordinate 27,304 downwards.
GTGTCATACCTCTGATTCAGGTTTAAACAAATGAGGATGTCAGGGCCTAGTCCCTTCCCCTGAGATAGTCTCTTATGTCAAACATTGTAGAGAGGGGGCTGGTATAAAGAAATATATCTAATGGATGTATATTCATAGGGAGAATCACATCATAATTTTAGGCCATGGACTTCATGCAACTAGATGATATCTCCAACACCTACAAGGTCCTTCTTCATTCTACTCTGCACCAGGGTAATCTTAAAGTGCTCTGTTCACTGTTTTACTAAGAGAATCTTACCAGCAAACCTTTTGAATGGGTCAGCATGACCTCTCCTTTGATCTTTACAGAGCTGATTTCTAAAACGGTGATTGCAGTGTAGCCAGGCTTCCTACTAGTAAATTCTAGTTTGTCCCTTGCATAAAAAGAAATTATGCCCAAACTAGGTAGCATTGAAATCATAGTAGAAATGATATTCCAAGAGTTATATATACAGAGTCTAACTCCTGCAATTGCCACACCCTCTATCAGTGTTTACACATCAGAGAGATCTCTTTAGCATGAACCCTGGCTTGAAGATATGTAAGTAGCAAAGACCGAGGAACTAGCTAGAGCATGTCACCTAACACCCATACTATCCACAAGGACTAACCAGGCAGACATATTCTTACTCTTTTTGGCCATTGCTTGTCCACCCAATTAAGGGGAAAGCAGCTGCCTCGACACCTAGTTGACAGGAATGATACTCTGGAGCTCTGGGCTGAATTAGCCCAGTGCTTATATTTCGTCAAAATTTGTTCATCTCCAGGAATAAGTTTCCTACCTTGTCACTGGATTCTATTTCTCTAACCAGGCAGTGGCAGGATAGACTTCTATATCCCACCTTATGGAAACTGGGATGGGAAGAGACTGTTGATATGCATTCTGGTTTCTCTGTGGGACTAGTTGGTATAACAGGTCTGGGGAGGAATCAAGGTGGAAAGGAGAATGTGGGCTAATCTGGCATGGGAGGCTTTGTCTGTGAGAAAACCTGCCCTTTCTGGAAAGGAACCCAATCTAAGGAGTATTAGAGAGTTGTTGCAGCTGGAACATGCAGCTTTCCCTTTCATTGAAGATTCAGCATGCAGAGCTGAATTTCCTTTTGATGGAGCAAATAAACCTAGACTCCTCCTGCTCCTTTCTGGCTGGCCAATCCTGCTATATCACCTTCTCCCCAACCAATTCAACAAAAGCCTTGAAAAATCATGGCTCATGGGATTTTTTTGATGCAAAATCAGATGTGGCCAGCTCCCTTCCTCACATAGTAGATGAGGAACTTTTTGTCTAACCTCTGAATGTCTGCTTCAGGAGGGAAAGAATCATGATGAGTTAAGCATTTCCAATTACCAAGTGAGAGAAATTCCAAAATTCTAGCTGCATCAGTTACTTGAGCCTATAATCTTGCAATGATCACATCTCTGGTCAATCCTACCATTTGGAGTTACGAGACTGAGTTTCCCAAATGAGTTAGAACAAACTCCTTGTTTTTGTCACCTTATGTGGTTCATCAGAGTGTCAACTTCTCATTATTCCATTGGGACAGAGCATGTGGCTCATCTGTCACTGTCATCAAAATTGGAGGCAGGACCTTGGGTTAAGTTGCCAAGTGCGCGGTAGAAGAGATAGAAGAGGCAGTAGGGCACTTGTCTTGAATGCTTCTGCAAGTGCTGAAATCCTGGTTCAAATCCCCAACACTACAGACAATCCCAACAGTATAAACTTTGTTTGTTTCTTAGCATAGAGTCAGGAAGAGCCCTGAACACTCTTGGGTATGGCCCAAGCACACCTTTCCCGAAACAAAAGATGCCTAGTCCATCAGTTTGAGTCACTTACTTCACAGCACCCAGACTTGTATAGTCTCTTTAAAGAAGAAAAATTATTGACTTTTTGTGCTCTGTGCCACACTGAGTGGAAACAGCTGGTGGCCCTGTACTCATTCTGCTTGTACACTAACTCAGAAAGTGCCAGTCTCCGCAGCTGTCTCACAAGCGGGACTGGAATTTAGAAAACCTCTTTCTTCCATTCTTTTTATATCAAATATTTTTAAAGCAAGATTTAGGGCAGGTAGACTAATCCCTTGGGATTTAAGTTTAGGTGCTTCTGGGTAGAGAGAAAAGAGTCAAACTTATTTGGAATAAGTTCACTGGCACAGAACAGGATTCCACTTTGAGCCAAAATCCTGTGAAGTCTCATGGGCTGCAAAAGTCCAATTAAAACAGATCTGGACAAAATAAGAGGCTAACAGGCATGCATAATTGTGAGAATCAGGATTTTAGTGGGAAAAGATTAAAAAGAATCCAAGGAGAAACGAAGGCCAATGATCAGAACTGCTAATTTTTACCAACCTAATCATTAGTGAATACCGTGTTTCTAAAAAGAATATTAAGAAAACCATTGTATTGCAAGGGCTTGAAACTGCTAAAGTTGTACAATTTGTGCAAATTAATATGATAAAAAAGAGACAATTAAGGTTTATAATTAACCGATAAATACAAATGATCTGGTGCAGACAATCTCAGTTTCTGCTCTGTCTTATGAAGCAGTGTAATTGATTTTTACAAATGCTAATTTACAGTACATGCTCTGTTAACCATTAACACAGAGGATGGAACGTGGATGTCATGGAAGGGTGTGGAGCCAAGAAACTAACAGGCTAATCTTGCAAGGGAAAAAGGAAAAATCTGTCCAATTTTGGAATGTGACTTTGTGTGGGGGGGAGGGACAGTATGTAAGCAATGATCTCCCTAGTCTTTAGCTTGTCCACCCCATCATGTAAAAATCCTGCAAGCAAAAAGAAAAATCCTGCAAAGCAAATTAAGAGTGCAATTGAGGTTTTCTGCTGTTGTTTTGACACTGTTCAAAACCGGACCACCAGATTGTCCTGAAACACAACGGCTGCAGGGGAAATGGGCCAACTCAAAATTAAGGCCATGTCATGTAAAGAAAACAGGTTCTCCAGAAGTTTGCCATCCAAGGCAGCTGAACTGCCCAGAGGGTGGCCTACATTGTTTTTGATCAGGAGCTACCTGCCAGGTGTACCCCGAGGCCATGAGGAGTGCGATGGGTCTGAGACTGGCTCATCCTGCCCCCTTGACTTCAGCTGGCTGACCCTGTGGGTGGAGCCGCCACTCACCCAGGCAACTTACTGTGCATGCTCCAGTGTCAGCACCTCCTGGCCTGACAGGGTTTTGGGGTTCAGCAACATACTGGTATCTAGAGAGCAGTCCTGAGCTGCTCCAAGACCACAGCATACAACAAAAGCGTTTATTTTCCCTAAAAGATAGGAGGATTAAAAGAGCAAAGGATAGGGAATGAGGAAAGAGGCATTAAGGAAAAAAAGAAAGGGAGAGGGATTTCTCTGCATGATTACCCTACATGCCTCCCTAGGATATGTCTCCCCTGCATTTGTGTTCTTGGTGCTTGGCATAGATGTAGCCTATGTTTGACAGTAAAAAGACTTGTTCTTCATCATGAAAATAGAAGATTGGTGGTAATTCATATTCTTTATAAAAGACAGTTTCAAAGTATGACTTTTTATTTTGGCAGGTTGTTGATTTTAGGGATTTAAAAACAAATAAAACAAAACAAGGCTGATTAACACTCAGCTTTTTAAGTTTTCAAATCAATAAAAAATTTTTAATTAACAAAAGGCCAGAATAGACAAAGATTGTTATGGAGAATATGAGGAGAGGTGCCATGCTGCTCTAAGACTTAGACCCAGTAAGCTCAGGAATTGACTTTTCCTTTATCAGGCCTGTGCTTTCTTGCTATGCTCCATTAACTAGCTCCTGGTGAGTTAGGAGTTCGGCCAAGCATTTACAGATGTAATCTGCTGGAAAATGTGACATCTTCCTGATGTTTCTGAAACTCCTAATCCTCAGCACCAGTGGTACTTTCAGTCACTTTTTTTCTTTGCTCCTATTCTTTGCAAACTTCTGGAAAGTCTTATTTGAATTCTGAATTTTAAAATTCTTTAAATTGATTTAGCAAAAGGAAAAGCAATAACTGGATTCTAGAAGTCAAAGGCAAATGTGCTTTTTTATCATTCTAGTCTGCCATCACAATAATTAGGAAATAAATACAATATACCCAGGGTATCTAAGAGTTAAAAATAATATCACACACATAATTTAAAGTCTTCTTCTTGTAGTTATAATGTAAAAAGAAGCAAGTCAAATTTATTTGAATAACATTTTATTCAAACCAATATATCCAGAATATCATTTTACACTATAATCAACCTATAATTATTAGTGAGATATTACATAAATATTACATAGTCTTCAAAAGATGGGTTGTATTTTATATTGAAATACATCCCAGTTGGCACAAGCCAAATTTCCTGAAGTCATGCCACGTGTGCTTGATACCTAATGAATGATTGAGTTAGAGTGAGAATGAGAGAGTGAGCAAGAGAATGCACCTTACATTTTTTTTCAATTATATAAGGTCATAATGGAGATGAGCTTGTAGCTAAACTCATTATATATAATATAAATAAAGTCTAGAGAGTATGAAGGTGATAGAGCTGAGCATGTACATCTTACCAATAATAAAAATTTCATTGGATTCATTATAACTAAGTTAAAAAGAGATTTGCTGAGCAGATCCAAAGGAAATCAAACGCTCATCTTAAGTCATTAACAAAAGGTTAAATTCAGAATATATAACCCTATATATATAAAACAGAGGTCACAAGGTGACTTTTCTACTTTTCATAGAGTATTTTGGGTCAATTAACTTAGTTCGATATGGTACTTTAGAGGCCTAAGTATGGTTTCAGTCCCTGAATGTGCCAGACACATTAGATAGTATTCCTTTCTCAGAAATCATGGAAGCTCTATGGCTGGCCCTTGGCATTTATGTGACAGCATCTACCAGATATGACCTGAATGTCTCAGGGCTAGGGGATGCCACACTTCATATCTGAAGGAGTAATTTAGAGTCAGAATGAATTGGAGACTCTGCGAAAAGAATAAGAATGATTGCATGGGCAGAACCAAAATAGAATAATCATTAGCTAATAAATTATAATAGTGCATATGACTTGTTAGCAATTGTGTAAGAAGGAAAAGACATGGTATTTGCTCATATATTCACAGATTATCTCAAAAAGAGCTAAAGATAACTTTGATAGTCCTCTAGGAGGAGAAGTGGTGAGCTGAGAGAAAAGGGAAGGAGAGTGTAACTGTGATATCTGGAGTTCTGTGCCATGTACTCTATCATATTGGATATTTTTAGATTTCACATATGTATAATTACTTTAAAATTTTGTATTACAAACTATGTACCCAGATTAAAAAGTGGAACATTTAGAACAATAAATTTGAAAACAAACCAAACCATCATAGAAGATTATCCTAGTGCAGTGACTATGTTGTAAACAGAGTATCTGACTAAATGATAGAATCAGGACCCAAAGTACCAGGGAAGTTACTAAGAAAAAAAATTCTCCCAAATATTTTTTTAAAAATCAAACTATCAATTCTAATTCAGAAATCACTTTCTGAGTACTTAGTTTATGTGAACCGACCAGCATGTACAGTCTCAGGGACTTTCCTGAATGGTTATACCTGCATTGTGATGAGTGTTATTTCTTTATTTGCCTATCTATCTATCTATCTATCTATCTATCTATCTATCTATCTATCTATCTATCTATCTATCTATCTATCTATCTATCTATCTATCTATCTATCTATCTATCTATCTATCTATCTATCTATCTATCTATCTATCGATCTATCGATCTATCGATCTATCGATCTATCGATCTATCCGATCTATCGATCTGTCTATCTGTCTATCTGTCTGTCTGTCTGTCTGTCTGTCTATCTGTCTGTCTATCTGTTTATTTTTTTATTTGTTTGTTTCTGAGCCATACCTGTCAGTGCTCAGACCAAACTCTTGGCTCCACACCCAGGAACCACTCCTGGTGGGGTTCTAGGGAACATATATAGAACTGGAAATCAGAACCAGTTTGGCTCTGTGCCAGGAAAGCGAATATTCAGCGGAATGATCTCTCTGGCCTGGTGCTACTGATTATGACAAAGATGAAAAAAAAGTGGACTGTACAGGTTGTAGCTGTCTTTTTTCAAGGCCAGCTCAGGTATGCCTGATCCAGAGACTCACATACACAGGGAAGAGCTGCTACCGGCTCTCCCTGTGCCAAGCTGATCATGAGGTGCCCGGGAGGTAAGATCGTTTCTAGCCCTGGCCCGCCACCCCAGCATAACCTCGCAAGAAGCCAGAGGAATCCCTCACACCATGAGGGCCGCCATTTTCCACATCCAGACACCCCAGCTCATCAGAGCTCCACCCAGCAGAAGATCTGATCACAAGCCTAGCTCGTGTGGCCGCAAATAAATAAATGCATGAGATGTGAGGCGACTACAAGAGTATCCCACCCCCTCAGCAGAGCATTTGCCTTGCACACGGCCGGCCTGTGCTGGCCTGGGTTCCATCCCCGGCATCCCATATGGTCCTCCGAGCACCGCAGGAGTAATTCCTGAGTGCAGAGCCAGGAGAAACCCCTGAGCATTGCCGGTGTGACTCAAAAAAGCAAAAAAAAAAAAAAAATCTGTGACTGAGACTAATGCTGTAACCCCAGAGCTTTATCAATTTTACTACTGGATCAAGTCACTCCTTACTGGAGTATGTGCTAAAAGAGGAAGACAAGCAAAGGTTCACACAGCTTACAAAGGTTTCTTAATGGAGAGTTCCACAGAGCCTGAATAGCTTTGAGATTTACAATGAACTATTCTATATTTAAAAGCTATTAGAATTTTTAGGCAGCATAAACTGCGCTTCACTTAATTGCTATGCCTCTGGAGATCTGTGCCAAGGTCCCACTCTCAGCTTAGCCACACAGAGTATGACCCAATGGTGCCTTTCATTTCCTCTGAATACAATCGATTGATTTTCTCTCTCCGACAGTAAACAGGGTGATCTTGGTTATTCCAAAGCAATTAGGTAGAGTCTTTGGTTGGACTCTTCTTCAACCTTGAGGGATTCTATTTACTCTCCTCCATTATAGCTTTAGAGTCTTCACCCCTTATAGAGTCAAGACTTGCTTTTCTGCGCCAATAAGCAAAAGCATTACAATATTAATAACCCTCGGCCACGGGTTTAGCTTCCTCACCTTCTTCCTATGCTTGGATGATTTCCTCCGCATTTGAAGTAATCAATAGTGGCCTGAAATTCATTTGGGCTCTCACACACTCCATGAAGTTTCCAAAATAAGCCAGTGGCAAGCATTTAATTAGCTCATTTTGTTTCTGCCAGGGCAGAACTGCAGAATTTGGAGTCCAAGCACCGACATCCGATATAGCTGCTACTGAAAACTTTATGCCTTGGCAGTAAAAAGGAAGGAGGATCTGAACACTAACGATTCTGCCTCCTCCTGCCCTTCCTATTGCTTTGACTATGCCTCTTGCCAACCTGAATACCTGTTTTCATTGAGTAGGAAGTGTTGGCTCCTGCTGATCTTTATGGCAGTTTTCTCTCAACAGTAGAGTTCTTTAAAAGTAGCAGTGGACACTGGTGTGGAGGAGAAAAGGTCTGCGGGGTGCAGGTCAATGGGTAAAGAGGGAAAAGGCAGGGAGACAAGAGAAAGGTGTCCCCGTCTCTGCAAAAGGGGAGTGAATAGGAGGGGCAGAGTGCATTCGGGTGGCTCAAGGCTATAACACTCAGTCCAGAATGCAGGAGTTGAGCCTGCATGTGGTCCTTGTTTAGGGTGAAACTTACTTTCTAGGTTCTGTCAACAATATATTACAGAATCTCTAAAAGAAAGAAATATTGCTTAGGATCTTTATGTTAGGCTCTGCTGAAAGCTAGCAAAGGTTTTGGAGGCACTTCATGAAGATGAGGTGATGAGTCTCTCTGTGTCTCTGTGTCTTTCTGTCTCTGTGTCTCTTTGTCTCCCCACCCCGAAAAAAAAACAATGCACAGTGTCTTGTGACAGGAAATCGGCATTACATATTCTGAGAAGCCAGCCATGGACAAGCAGGAACAGAGAAAGGGTATTCCCAGGTTGTGTGGGAGAGGAGTTCCTGGTCACTTTTGTGGCATCAAGAAGATTACAGAGCTGTGACGCCAGGATACTGACACACAGGGTTGGATTGTCTCCCCACGGAGGAATCTGACTTGTTTCCATGGAAGCAAACACTGAGCTGACAACAGGTCACCTTCCTGCACTGCTGACCTCACCACCTCACCTAGCTGTTGGCTTATGGAGGCTTCACCCGAGTCCCTCAATGTAAAAGCAATTTACACAGAGGCCTACATAATAAAATAAACCTTGACATAAGGTATACTTCTTTCATGTCTTTTGACTTAGCAGTGATATTTCTCAAAATTTATTTTGAGGATAATTTTAGTCTTTTCAAAGATTTATTGGGGAGCTAGAGATGCAGCTTATCCCTAATACATGCTCTGGTTGGAGTAGGCTCTGGGATGGATGGATCCCTTTGAATTGAGCACTTCAAACCACAACAATGCTTATCTTTGTTTTTCATATTTTTTTATTTTTATTTTCTAATTTTTATTATATCACCACGAGATATACAATTACAAAGATGTTCATAATTGGTCTCTATCATACAGTGTTCCAGCACCATCCCTCCACCAGTACCCCATTCCCATAACACTCCCCCCCCCCCCCCACCCCCCCCAGCCTGCCTCTTTAACAGGCCCCTTTTATTCTTTCTCTCTCTCTTTCTATCTCTCTCTGTCTCTCTCTGTTTTTCTCTCTCTCCGCTTACACTTGTGGCTTGCCCTACAGATACTTATGATTTAACATGTAAGTCTCTATGTGTATATTCAATGGTGAGTTCTAATCTGACATTACCATTCCCCCATTGCCCATCAGCTACCCCTTTGTTGCACCTACAATGATCATTACAGTGTATATATGTGCAAGATCCTGGGAAGGACTTGGTCCTAAACATGATTATTATCTATGTCTGTCATGCGATCACAGAGTGGCCATGCACCTGTGGGTCTGGTCTGTCTCTTATCCGGCTTTGCTGGTTGTGGTGGCTGCCTGCTCATAGCTATGCCCACTGGGGCACGGAGATGGAAGGGATGGGGGGCAGGGGCTCCAATTCCCGCTCCAAGTTCAGCTGGCGCAGACTCCCCCACATGTCTGCTGGCCCTAGGATCTAGGTTAGAAATGGCCAGGGCTGAGCCATCTACTGTCCCTCCCGTGGCTCCAGGGGCTGCTCCATGTGGGTTGAGCGTGCAGCTGTGGGTCTGGTCTGTCTTTATCTGGCTTTGCTGGTTGTTTTTCATATTCTTGTAATTTCTTTTATGCTACCTTCCTTTCTTCCTTCCTTCCTTCCTTCCTTCCCTTCCTTTCTTTCTCTCTCTTTCTTTCTTTCTTTCTTTCTTTCTTTCTTTCTTTCTTTCTTTCTTTCTTTCTTTCTTTCTTTCTCTTTCTTTCTTTCTTTCTTTCTTTCTTTCTTTCTTTCTTTCTTTCTTTCTTTCTTTCTTTCTTTCTTTCTTTCTTTCTTTCTTTCTTTCTTTCTTTCTTTTCTTTTTCTTTCTTTCTTTCTTTCTTTCTTTCTTTCTTTCTTTTCTTTCTTTCTTTCTTTCTTTCTTTCTTTCTTTCTTTCTTTTTCTCTTTGCTGCCCTCATTCCAACTGATAATTTAAAACCTGTTCTTTCTTCTTCTCTCTCTCTTCTCTCTTTCTTTCTTTTCCTTCCTTCCTTCCTTCCTTCCTTCCTTCCTTCCTTCCTTCCTTCCTTCCTTTCCTTCCTTCCTTCCTTCCTTCCTTCCTTCTTCCTTCTTCCTTCCCTTCCTTCCTTCCTTCCTTCCTTCCTTCTTCCTTCCTTCCTTCCTTCCTTCCTTCCTTTTCTCTCTTTCTTTCAAAGCAAAATAAAAAATGTTAGACCTTTATCCCTGCCCTTTTGATTGTGGAGGTTGTGATCACCAGGTGACACACTTATTGGAAGTTATAGGGTTTGTGGGTATGTGTGCTTTTAGTGTGGTCTTTGCAAATGTGCTCGCCAGGACTTGCACTCCGGGCTATGCTGCACACACTTACCTGGTTATGTGAGGTCTCAAGTGAGACCTTTCTAGTGATCGTTGCTCCTTTGGCTTTCCACTGTCAAATCCATGAGACCTGAGAAAACCATCTTCTTCTTGATCTTGGGAAGTGTGTATCTGGAGTACTTCATTGTCTTGAGTGACTCCTCTTGGGGCCACCTTTGCTCATACTCTGACTCTATAATTTGCCCTTTAAAAACCTGTGATGTTCTTGACTGGGCGATAGGATGGCTGTAGAGCTAATAAGGAATTAGCAGGAACCAGAGCACATTATGACTATGCGGTCATTTAATACTACTGGGGTTAGACAGGTCTTTCCAGGCACTTTTTTTGCTCAGATTTTGTTTTTCATCAATAAGTAGTTCGATATGCAAGAGTACTACCTACACCCAGTAAGAAATCAGCCTGGACTCTGGAAAGTTAGTTGGGTTTATAGAGCCAGGAAAACAAGTTTCCCACAATTAACCAAGCCCTGAACTTCCAAGACCTCATTCATCAAATTCATGGCACTGATAACAGTGTCCTAGAATCTGCCCTCGTTTCCACATCTAATGGTTAAACTCAGATCTTATCACATAGATTAATTATAAAGTATTTTTAGTGTGATAAGAAGTTTATAATAATATTTAAGTTTTGAAAACTCTCAGATACTTATTTTGATTATTGTGGTGCAAGTTTTATGGCTTTGTTTGTTTCATTTTGTCTTGGCTTTCCTGTCCAGCATTCTTAGTTCTCTTTAGTTTATATCTAAGGGATGATGGAAAGGAAAGTTCCATGTAGTTGGGAGGCAGCATGAATGAGGCAGGTTTTAAATTATCAGTTGGAATGAGGGCAGCAAAGAGACAAAGTTTGAAAGGTCATAGGATGGAACCAGATCACTGGTAGATGCTAACGCCATTTAATTTTTTCTTCTTTCCTTGATTTCCTAATAAGCCCATAAAGATATGAGTGCAACTGACCCCAGAATGCATAGCCTTAGACAAGAAACTTAGGGAAAAATAGCTCTTTCTATCTGGGCCAAAATATTAAGGCTAATAAATAAATAATGAGACAAGACCTGTTGTACTCAGTAATAATATGTTGCTTTATTCTCATATTCAGGGCAGGCATAGAGTAAAATTTATTTTATTGTTTCCCATGAGCTACTACATAGCATCACTAGATTCTATTCATAATGAATCTTTGTGAGTCTCAAAGGAATTCCTCATTCCACAGAAAATGGACCCATTTATTCTTAAGTGATTTGTGACAGATTTTTCATTGTATACACTACAAATCCCAGTGTCCAAGGTTTTTCTGCCACGGAAAGTAAAAAAAAATAATTTTAGGTTTAAACAGCATCACAAAAGGGGTGAATGGGTAACAGACAGGAGAATTTGGGGATCAGGAGGGTGAGTGTGGAAAAGGTGTTAAGACATTTTAAAATTGCATCCAGTCTCCAAATAAATAAATGAACGAGGTTTAGAAAACACAATTGTAGTTTTGAGGATCTGAGGGGCACTATCCAGCAATGCTCATGGCTTACTTCTGGCTCTTTACTTAAGGATCGCTCTTTGTACCTCTCTGGGGACCATATGTGGTGCTGAGGATTAAATTTAGGTTGGCTACATGCAAGGCAAACATCCTGCCCACCTCTCTCTGGCCCTGGAAAGAGAGTTTTAATCATGTGTATAATAGAACTCAAGAGCATCTGGGAGGTAAGAGAAAGTCAGATGTCACTCATTATCATTCATTTAGAACATTATGTATTTTTTAAATTGTTACGGTTTTCATGGCAGAGGATACATTCATTGAATTAGTGTCCTCTAGAGATCTCTGCTGGAAAATTACTATTATTTTCCCTTTCTAAATAATAAGTATAGTATGTGGAACAATTCTTGAGGCCCTATAAACTTGTTTTCTATTCTCTCTAATAGTTTCCAATCATAAACCACTACTGTAAAAGATTATAGTGCCACTAATGTAAAAATTAAATTTTTATATAAGCAAATAGTGTGTGTGTGTGTGTGTGTGTGTGTGTGTGTGTGTGTGTGTGTGAGGGTGGTGGTGTTAGGAAGCCAGGATTTAACCCAGAGTGTCACACATGCAAGGAAAGTGCTCTACTACTGCTCTATTTTCAGTCCTAAACATATGTTGAAACCATTTTGAATCACAGACACATTCAATCCCTTATCTTGTCTGCTGCATTTCTAGGGAAAGACTCTTACTCACTAATGGGCAAACACCAGGAACCTTATGACAGATGAAGAAAAGCAACTTAAGTATCAGTATCTCCCTGGTAAAGTTCTTTCTTCAGGTGACCTGACTTTTTTCACATATAGCAAGTCAAGCTTATCTAGTTCAAGGTGGAGTACCAACTGATTCCTGGAATTATGGAGCATGATCTCCCCTAGTCAAGTTGTTTCTTCAGGTGACCTGGCTTTTTTTCACATCTAGTAAGTCAAGCTTATCCGGTCTAAGGTGGAGTGCCAACTGATTTCTGGAATTACAGAACATTTCAAATATTCTGGGTCAAGTCATTGGCAAAGGGGTGGGGCTCAGTGCTGAGTCATTTGTACAAAGAATCAAGAATTATCTCCAGAGAATGTAGTAACTGATACAGTGGGGTTGGATGATTTGGAGGTCTAATCTTTCAGTTCAAGAAAGAATCAAAGAGAAAATCTGAAACTGCATGAAAGAGATGGCTTAATGATTCTCAGCGATATACTATGAAAATATCTAATATGCAATATGGAGATTGATAGACTAACATTCTTTATGACACCCATTCCAAAACATAGTGTTTTCTACTAAAAGAAGCCAGGTATTGGCTCTGAGATACACCTTAGTCATCATCTTTTACATAGTTGCATGTAAGGCAAATAATTGCCTTCCTTTCTGTATCCTTTCTCTGGCATCCCATGATCTATTTTGATATAGCAAATGTTTCTGATTTGGATAGGAAGATACTATGGACTTTTAGTCCTGGTGTGAACATCTTAGGAACAAAGTCATTCTTTTTTTCATAATCATAGTATAATAATCAGTACATTTATTTTTCTTTTGTTTTTTGCGTCACACCTAGCGATGCTTAGTTACTCCTGGCTGCACTCAGGAATTACTCCTGTGATGCTTGGAGGACCATAGGGGATGCTGGGGATCAAATCCAGGTCGGCTGAATTATACCCACTGCTATTGCTCTAGTACATAATCAGTAATTCAATTACTTTGGTTTTTTTTTATAGAACAGAGCCTGTTATTGTGCAGAAGTTTCTTTAATTTGAGTTTAATGTAACTCATGATTAGGTAAAGATTACATGTTTTCAGTTGGAATGTTCTAGCAAACTATTTTCTTTTAAAAACGTCTTTGCTGAAATCTTGTGGTTTAAGTTGTTGCCCTCAAGATTTCTCCAATGAAAATTCATAACTTTTTTACTTTTGAAATTAAGTGATTTGTAGAGGGATAGTTTGAGGTTACAAACATATCCAATTCTCATCAAACATTTGCCCTCTTGTTTTAGCATGTAGTTTTGCCCAAATAAATTATTGTTGTAAGAGGTACAAAGTTTTGGCTTTCTATTTTTCCTTATTTTTATTCGTTGATACCATAGGAGTCCTCTATCATGTCTTTTTGTGTTTATTTGTGTATAGATCCATGGCTTCTTTTTATTTGATAGATTCTATCTTATTATTGCTGTTTACTTTTACGGTAAAAATGTCTCAGATTTGATAAGTAGAACTTTTTCAAATCAAGTTCAATGTTCATCTGACATATCACATTATGATTTCAACTTGCTTTTGGACACAGAAAGATACTTCAGTGTTACCTTCATTATACTGTCCTTGCCTCAGCCCTAGAAACAGTCATTTTTTCAGAGTCCTATTTTTTAAAAAAAATTATCGTACCACCATGAGATATACAATTACAAAGTTGTTCATGATTGGGTTTCAGTCATACAGTGTTCCAGCACCCATCCCTTCACCAACGCACATTTCCCACCACCAATACCCCAGAATCCCTCCTCCCTCCCCCAGCCTGCCTCTATAGAAGGAGTTTTGCCTCTTCTCTCTCTCTCTCTCTCTCTCTCTCTCTCTCCCTCTCTCCTCTCTCTCTCCCTCTCTCTCTCCCTCTTTTATCTTACACATTGTGGATTGCCCTACATACATTTAGGGCTTATCATGTAAATCCCTTTGCGTGCATTCAATGCTCAGCTCTAGTCTGGTGTTACCATTTCCAACAATTAGCAGAATACTGGTATATATTTATAGCCCACAAATGAATGCAGTCATTCTATATCTGTTTTTTCCTTCTGACTAATTTCGCTCGGCATGATTATCTCCATGTCCATCCATTTGTAGGCAAATTTCATGACATGGATGGCTTTTATGAGAGAAGAATAGAATTTAATAACAAAACTCTTGGATCAGTGAGTACAGGGATGAAGGCACTTGTTTTGCTTGAAGCCAACCATGGTTTAATTACTGGCATTTCTCTTGAGTACTGCCAGGAGTGACCCCTGAGCACAGAGCCATGAGTAAGACCTGAGCATGTCTAGATGTGAGCCCCCAAACCTAAAAGCCAGACAGACAACCAACCAACCAACCAACCAACCAACCAACCAACCAAGGAATAAAACCAAACTCTGGGCACTAGGTAGACTCATATACTGGGGACTTACTGTGCAGTGTCAGAACACTCTATGAATTAGGTGTGATTTGTAAGTGTATACCATATTATATATTTAATATAAATTAAATCTATCTAAATATACGCTCACATGTATATGCCAGGAGCTCACACATCATTCAAATCCTGCATTGTGAATTTTATTCGATGCTTTCCATTTCATATTTGTAGTTTCCCTCATGAGACCTATTTTGAAATATATTTTAATAACTTTTCTTTATAAAATATTTCAATCATTTTAGGGTAGTCAGAGGTGGTGATAAGAAACTAAAGAGAAAAAAAGCCTTTATAAGCTATTTATGGTGTGCCCTTGACTCCACTTCTTACTAATAGAAAAAAAATAATGCAATCTTTTAAATGACTGGAGAGTAGAAACTTAAAATTACACTACATAAAAAAGTGTAAGTGAGAGATGCAAAGTGAAAGAAAATTTAAAAATAAGCTCAAAATTCCAATAAAGGTAAAAAGTTCAAGACTGTAAGTTTGATTTTTTTGTTTTTGGGCTACACCAGACAGTGCTCAGGTCTTACTTTCACACTCAGGGATTACTCCTAGTGGGGACTAGGGGAACTTATTTGGTACCAGGGATGGAATCTGGGTCAGCTAAATGCGAGGAAAGCATTATACCTGCTATACTATATCTCTGATCCCTGAAATCACAAGTAATAATTATGATAAAGTAATAATACTTAAAATATATCCACTGTGATGTGTAACAAGGTGGTAAAAAGTTAAAAACAAAAAAGAAAAAATAAAATCTAATAGAAAATGAAAATCCTCTAAGAACTGAAAGCTGAAATATTAATGATAAGTTCAGGGACAGGGAATGTGGTTTAGTGGTAGAGCTCTTGCCTTGCCTGTGTGAGACCCTGGGTTCCATGGGGTGTGGGAGAATTATAAAATTGTTAGTCAAAAAATGAAGAGAGAGATCAGTGAATAAGTGGTAAAAAGGAAGGGGTAAGATTCATGCTGATTTGCTAAGTGGGATTACTTGACAAGCTCCTAATCATTTAGATCATAAGTTAAAACCTGATGTGAAACCAAAGTTGTAGCGCAGCCCTGTGAAGATGCTTCTAATTGGTGCTTATCTGGATCTGTGTGGAGCTCCTCGTCCCTTTGCACATTTATGCAGCACAGTGATCAACACACCTCAGGTGTACCCTAGAAGATACCCTAGAAGATCTTGGTGCTGAGAATGAGGGTACCGAGATTATCTTCCAGACACCGTGATTAGATGGGCAGCCAGAAGGAAGTGTTGGAAAAACAGTTCTAAGTTTGCTTCTCTTCTCCATCCTAGACTTACCTCCAACTAAAATTCCCTGCTTCATCTTCTATTTGAGTTTTAGGGTTGGGTTTGGGCTGGTTTTGAATTTTGTTCTCTCGCTTTTTGTGAGGAAATGATGGAAATGAGGAGATGATGGAAGGAGGGCAGGTCTGGAAGGGAGCAAAATCCATCAGATCCTGTCCTTACTTGCACACAGAATTACTATTTCCTCTCTCTGTCTTCATCTTCTTTTTACTGAGTCCCCTGAGGTCACTACTCCAGGATTATCAGCTAGAAGCTGTACTGAGAAAAACGTCTTTCTTGGATTTTCTGTATATTGTTTGCCTCATTTTTTTCCCAAGTCAGCCTTCCCTCTACTCCAGAAAACTTAATTCCCTCTCAGACTGGAGAGGCAAATGTAGAACATGTAAAATTCTTCTATTTAATTTAATCAGCACATGTCCAGTGATGGTCACCAATCAGCAGCTGCTAAGTGGACAAGGGAAACAGAAAGGAGTATTTCTGATTTCTGGGACTTGCCATTCAACTGGGAAAATAAGGAATTTTCTTCTGAAGAGTTGAAAATAGGAGAGCTAAGACCAATCATGACACAAGGCAGATTGTGCTTAAATGTCTAATGAATGGCAGAAAAAGTAAATCTTAAATAATTTAAGAGAGTGAGTAGGAGAGAGTTTTCTGTGAACTTTGATATCATGAAATTTAGTTATGGTCACCAGCTTCCATTGGAATGTCAGTGAATTTCATAAAATCCATTGCTCTGTTTAATGTTGAAATCAGCTCCCTGTAGCCAGGGCCTCTGTAGGCAGTGAGTCCAGGGATCCCCACCACAGGACAGAGGGGTCTCCCCTGGAAGAATGTGACCAAGCACTGAGCTGTGAGGAGGAGTTCCAGGAGCAAGACCACCTCACGGAACAAAGTATGTTGGAGGAACCTTGAAAGTGAAGGTAAGGGGAAGGATATTCTCTTAGGTAAATAATTCAAGCATTGCAATTGATCTGCATTGCATCTGCCAGCTTCTCTAATTGGTGACTTGGGGCCACATTTATCTTAGATATGTTTTTTTCTGTCCCGCACAATGGTTTAAAATGTCTGCATTGGTGCTCTTATTTAAAAAACAGCGTGGTGCACCCCATTTACAACTCATTTTTGAAAAAAACTTCTTTTTGGAATTTGGAATCCCTGATGGCCCTAACTTATTCTCCTGGCAATTTTGTGTTAGAATTGTAGGGCAGATGTCCATTTTGATGGGGCAGGTGCTCTGCACTTCTCCTGGGCACCCCAGAGTGTGCCCCTATGGGTTTTTGGGACATTGCTTTTAAAAAATTATTATTATTATTATTATTATTATTATTATTAGTAGTAGTAGTAGTAGTAGTAGTAGTATTATTATCACTATCACTATCTTCCTGTTCATCATCTATTTGCTAGAGAGGGCACCAGTAATATCTCCATATGTCCTGTCTCATGCTAGTAGAACCCAAGGGCATCTGCTTGGACATAAAGAGCCTCAAACCATTATATTAGGTAATGGGAATGACCTAATATAATTGTTACTGGTATTTGGCACATAAAATATGACACGAGCAGCTTGCCAGGCTTGCCATGCGGGTGGCATACTCTTGTAGTCACCTCTAAATAAAGCATTTATTGATGAACCGCGCGGCCGCAAGTGGCTGCGCAAGCCAGGCTGTGATAGCCTGGTCTTTTGGGTGGAGTTGTGACAAGAGGGAAGTCCGGATGTGGAAAATGGCGGCTCCCATGGAGTGGGGGGTCATCTGGCTTGTTGTGAGGCTCTGCTGGGGTGGTGGGTCAGGACTAGAACCCACCATGCCTCCCTGGCACCTCATGAGCAGCTGGGCACAGGGAGAGCAAGTAGCAGCTCTGCCCCATGTCTGTGAGTCTCTGGTTCAGCATACCTGGGCCAGATTGAAAAAAAAAACTGCTGCAGGGTGGGTGTCGATGATCCGGGCTGTGAATATTATAATTATTATATTATTATTATTATTATTATTATTATTATTATTATTTACAATGCCAGGGACAAAACCCAAGGCCTCATGTATGCAAGGGAAGTACTCTACTACTGAGCCACATCCCCCACGCTGATGGATTTTTACATTTGCATCCCTTGGAGTAGATGGGGAGCCTGTAAAAGAACATACTTTTACTATCCCTGAACATGGGCAGAAGACCTGAATAGACACTTCTCAGTAGAACACATGAACTGAACATTAGGCACATGAAAAGATATTTATAATCTCTTATTATTAAGGGAATGAAAGTCAAAACAAAATAAGCTATTACTTCACACCTGAGAGAACGGTTATTCTTTGAAAAACAAGAAACAAGAGTTGGAGAGGATGTGAGAGAACGGTTCCTTTATACACCGTGAGAACTGGGAACAACCAAAGTGCTTATCAATTGATAAAGAAGACATTGCCTATGTACACAAGGGGAAACTATTCAGAGGAAACCCTGTCATTTGCAGCAGTGTGACTAACTAGAGGGTGTTCTGCTTAGTGGAATAAGCCAGATAAAGCAAAACAGGCACCGTATGAACTTTTTGGACATAGTATATATAGAAAAAAGATGAACTAAATAAAACAAAAATGAACTTTAGATTAGAAGGCCAATATTTTATTAGCCAATACATTTTGCTTTTTTTCCCTTTCCCACACCTCCTTTTTTATTATTGCAGGGACAGGGCTTGTGCACACTCCTGGCTCTGATGCTTCTCAGTTTTAGTGGTGGCAGTTGTTGGACATCACACATCAGGTGGTGGAGCACACACACATGACTGATACCTGATGCTGAGGTTTGTGCTCCTTTTGCTTCAGTGTTTGTACATGTAATTGCCATGGCTCTTGCTCTTAGTTGGGACACACAGGTTGTGGTATGGTGGTCTCCAGTACTTGTTGCAATTCACACATGTGTTTGCAAGGGGTCACACTTTCCGAACACAGGCTTTTCACATCTGTATAGTTACTGTGTTTGCTTGTGGCCAAACCCCTTTTTGTCATGCTTACATACTTGGTTGTGGTATATTATAAGACTGTTAGTGGTTATCAAAAGGGCAGAGGGGAGGGAAGATGGAAATGAGGAAAAGGACATGCATTTATTGATTTTCAGTGATACTTTACAAAAACTAACATAGTGTTATAATGTGATATTATTTCAGTAAAAATATTTGGGTTGGTGAGGGGGGTATGGACCACAGCTGATGGTTCTCTGTGGCTATACCTGGCTCTGTGCTGAGGAGTGACCCCTGGTAGTGCCTGGGGAATAATATACAGTGCCAGGAATTAAACCTGGTTTAGCTGAAGTGGCTGCATGAAAGACAAGTGCCTTAACTCCTGTACCATCTTTTCAGATCCTCAATAAAAATGCAACGTATAAGCTTGAGATAAATAGCTGTCTTGAATCTCATGTGACTTTGAAGATGTCAATATACTGGTAATAGATAAAAATGAAGTTGAGAAGAGAGACTGTCCTCTCTGACCCAGACCTTTCAGGCCAGAGTGCTGTTGGCTTTCCAGCCATGCTCCCCATGTCACCAGCGGAAACAGGTGTTCTATAAATTTATATAGAAGAGAGAGACTCAGAACCGAAAAGAATTTTATCTGGAACCTGTTTGAGATACAATTTCAAAGTAGGGTAGAAAATCAAAACTTGGTCAATAGGGAAGAGTAAGTAAGCTGCGCACTTCTCAAGCTCAGGAGAGCTTCAAAGACCTGTTGTGAATCGATTTTAGAATTGTGACAATCATGCCTTTCAAGAAGGCAACAGCCGATAAAGCCGTCAAAGGAGATTCACGTGAGAAGTATTTCTGCTAAGTACTTGCATTGGTCACCACTTTTTTGGTTTGTCCTTTGTCTCATAACTGCTCATGAGTGGTTATTATGGCAACTTGTGTGGACATGAAGTGGCCACACTGACAAGTGCTTCCCGCTCTGTTTCTTCCTCCTCCCCACCCTCTACTCCATTCCATCTTCCTCAACCCAACAAACACTCCACTTAAAATGCCATTTTGCTTTTGTGTGTGTTTCCTTTGTAAGAAGAAATGAGAGAGATCATATAATTGTGGCATAGGGATATTGGCCATCAGGCCTGGACAAAAGCCACAAGAGGATTGTTGGTTTTTGTCTACCCTGCTTCCCTGGTACCTCACATATACCCAACACTTGTAAATTTGTCAAGTGTTCATCTTTCCCCCTCCCTGTCCTTTTTTTTTCTGAACAAGTTGCAGCTTTAATTTCTAAAAAAATATTACTGAGCAAGAAGTCTGGAAATATGTGAAAGCAATAGTTTTGGGGGTCAAGTAGGTGAGCTTACATCCTGAGCCACAAAGCAATAGCAGGTATACTCTCCCAAAAATGGAGAGATATTAGACAAAGAGACGTTCCAGTTTTCATTATTTTAAGTTTAAAACTGTCTGGGCTCAGAATCTTTGACATAATGCTAGTCCTATGGTGGCAAACAACATGAAAAATCTTTTTCCAGAGATACTTAATAGGAGAAACAAAGGGATACCCCCCTCACAGCTGCTTGGGGGCCACAGATGGGCTAAGCTCTGATTTGCCACTTCTCATTTTGCATGAACTGATCTGTTTTCTTGAGAACACTGCTGACATGCTGAGCAAGGGGGAGCACCATTTTTTTTGCTTTTTTTGGGGGGTCACACCCGGCAATGCTCAGGGGTTTCTCCCTGGCTCTGCACTCAGGAATTACTCCTGGCGGTGCTCAGGGGACCATATGGGATGCCGGGGATTGAACCCAGGCCGGCATAGGCCGGCCGCATGCAAGGCAAACGCCCTACCTGCTGGGCTATCGCTCCGGCCCCTAGGGAGCACCATTTTTTGCAGAGGGAAGAGGGTGGGAAACTGCCCAGCCATCATGACCCAGGGCTTTTACTTCAGTCCTCCTGCAGTATTTTGCTTTCCTGTTGCTGGTTGGAACTTTGCTTGATTATATGGAAACCATGAAATGTGATTTCCACAAGTCTGAATTGCCTTCATTGATCCTCTTGATACTCGGCAGCCACCATGATACTTAAGATAATTTTCATCCCAGTGCTGTGGGCAGTTGGACTCTGTAGTATCTTTCCAGAGTAAAGAGTTGTTTCTCTGTCTGTCTCAATGCAGTGCTAGTCTTCAGACGAGTGGGGTGCGGTCTTATGGGGGCACCAGGTGTTTATTCCTTACATCTGCTAAGTTACTTTCCTTGGCTATCTCTTACCGAGGATGTTGAGGAAAGATGGAAAGAAGGTAGCAGTTCTCACATCCACAGTTTTATCTGTGCATTCTGATGGTTCCTGAGGAAGAGCAGCTTATGTCAGAATCAAGGCCTGCCCCAGAGCCTTGGCAATGACCTGTCTAGAGTGAACAGATGTGGGATGCCCTTGACCATCCGCGATGAAGAGCGACCACAGCAGGATTCTTCTTTAGAACACGCTTTACTGGAGCTCTTTTAGTTTCATATTTGCGATGGCGAAAGGACCCAGACCCGTTGTGCAAGCTGCTTTTATACAGTGCTATTCGGCATGTCCGCTTTCCCATTGGCTGGCGCGAATGGTGTGATTCGACGTGTCCACTTCCCATTGGCCAGCACAGGTCATACGAGCCGCACGAGCTCGCACGATCTGACGAAACATGCTCTGATTGGAGAAAACCCAATCACGCCAGGCCAGGGACTCTGCGCATGCGCGGGACACAGGACCCTGCGCATGCGCGGAAGGCAAAGTGGCAGTGGGCGGAGTCAGTGGCACGCAACAAACAGAGGCTTTTAGTTCATGGTCACTATCAGCAGTCCCAAAGAAAAATACTTTTCTGGAAGATGTTAATGGATTATTGGCCTAACTTTTAAGATTCACAATGCTATGTCTGAAGAACATGGATAAATTGTTGTCAACAAGGCTCAGTACAGGTGAAACTTGTTTAAGTCACAGAATTAGATAAAGGCAAGATATTTGCAGAATGAAAATCTGGTGAAGCCAATAGTCCCCACTGAGGAGTAGTTCCCAGTATTTGGTTCCTTATGTCTAAACTAGTGATTCTAATTGTGTTAAAGAAACTAAAGGAAAATTCTATCTTGCCATCAAACAAGTGGAAATTTGAGGATACAACTCCTTGTTGAGAAAGCAGAGAGCTCAGCCTTCTCTGTCTTCTCTGGTCTGTTGGTTTCTCCTCCCTCTGACTTATGAGATGACTTCAAGCTGTCTTAGATCATCTTCCATATTTGCTTTAACTAGGTGAATAGTAGGGGCAGAAGCACTAGGAATATCTGTTAGACAGTACTCTTGTGGGTACTGAGAGAGAATGAAAAGTCAGGAGATAAGGGAAGTGACTGTCATGTGGGCAATCATGAAAGGCCTAATGCTTGGAGGCGGAAGTTGAGGAAGAAAAGAGTCTTAGTCCTTTCATGAAAGCCAAAATCTCTCCAGAGTAGGGTGGCAAGAACAATAGTTGACAATACCCACTGATGAAAGCTTCTTGAAATCAATGTCTTTTATTTATTATTACTTTCAGAAATATACTGGGTATTTTAACGATATTATTATGAACCAGAAATCGCTGGTAAATAAGATCTAAACCCCAAGTGGTTGGAGTATCTGCAGAATATTGAAACACGATTCTGTCAGTGTTCCCCCTCCACCGTGTTCCTCCTTGAGAAATTGTTTTTTGAATTTAGTTCCAGGAAAACCTGTGTCTTGTAAGGAAATAGTCTGTATCCTTGTTTAAGATAAGAGAAATTTGTGACTTCATCAGATTCTATTTCTACCCATAAGGAATCTGGGCTCTAATGTTGCAAATCCCAGAAGAATCTTAGGCAAAAAAAAAAAAAAAAAGAAAATTTTGTTGCAAATATATTGAAATCAAAAGATATTTAGGACAGGGTTAACCCACTTGACTAGCTTAGGGACATTGGGTAAGTCATATATCCTCTTCAATTTACCTATCAAATTTTACTTGTCAGCTAAGGAATTTTGGCTGTCTAATTATAGTGGAACTTCTAAAAATAGATGGGATGTTCAAAGAACAAGTTTGGAAAAACAGATAGGAACCAAGGGAGCTCTGTCTAGCCAGGGCAATTGGAGTTAGTTTTCATTTTCCTGGGCCAAGATGAGCCAGAAGGTTGATTCCTCAACGATGCAGAATCACTCACTAAAAAGTCAAGTCATGAGAAAAAGCTTATGGTTGGCCAAACTTCAGTCAAAGAGCTAGTTCCTTAATGTCCACAGAGGCAGGACTATCTAATCTGGGGATTAATGAGAAACCGTTTCTAAGAGGAAGATGTGTGATCTAAGAGAAAGGATAGCTGGAGTAAAAGTAGCAGCAAACATACGAGAAAGCACAGAGTATAATGGATGTTCAAAAAAAAGGAGTCGAAGAGATACTGTAGGGGGTTAAGTGCTTGCCTTGCATACAGCTGACACTGGTTCAGTCCCTGGCACTACACATGGTCCCCTAAACGTTAACAGGAGTCATTCCTGAGCAAAAAAGCCAGGAGTAATCCCCAAGCACCTCCAGTTGTGGCCCCAAAACAATTGTTACTTTTGTTATTATTACTATTAACCCTTCTAAGATGCTAATTGGGTCTTCCTTTTTAAAAAATTTAAGTTGCAATAATATAAAATAATTATTTTACAGTTGCAAGCTGGTATACCAATCCCTTCACTGGTGTATCAAAATCCTTCCACTGATATTCCAAGGTTCCTACCTCTTCCCTCCCATTCTCCTTAGTTCCCAGTTCTACTGCTCATGTCTCAGGATTTGTTTCCATTAGGGATAGTCTAATCTCTATCTTTTTTTCCTATTCTCTGCATATGAGTGAGATCACCTATTATTTTTATGCTTTCTGACTTTCTTCACTCAGCATGACACTATTTAATTACTTTTAAGTGGTAGAAAACTGTAAAATGTTACCTTTTCTCATAGCTAAATAGTATTTCATTGTGTTTGGTACCATAATTTCTTTATCCACTCAATGGTTTTGCTTTCTCCTTATTTTCTCTTTTTATTATTCTTACTATGTAAAATTCCTTGAACTCAAGTAAAGAGAAATTTGAAAAGGATAAAAGACTTGCTCAATGTTCCTGTGGTAGTACTGCCAAGTTTTCCATTTATCTGTTTTTCTTTATATATTTTATATTTCAATTCTCTTATTTTTTCTTTCCTCTGACACAATGCAAATTGGACAGTGATACCTGTCAAGAAAGTTACCCCCCAAAATATTATGGTTATTTTGAAAAGGAATATTTATGTACATTTAAAGGAGTTTATAGGCCTGTGTGATTAACAACAAATGTGTTTCCCTAAATGAAAGAGGAGTCCATGTATTCATGCTTATGGACTTACCACCTGCACAGAAAGTTATTTCTTGCTACAGTGAACAAGGGGAGTGATTTCTTCAGCATTTTCTTCTTGTCTGGGACCTTCAGAGGATCTCAAGTCTACACTTCTATTCTTCATTTCTCTTGCAAAGATATTTCCTCTCATCCAAGTACACCAGACCTTAATTTTCATGACTTGTAAAAAAGTATTTTTTTTTCTGGGAGGAAGTACAATATGGGCAATATGTGATTTAAAAATATTCATAAACCCACTATTAATATTTTGGTTATTTTATTTTAATATGAATATGTGAATATATATGTGCATATATGAATATATATGGAATATATATGGATTTATATATCTATCCATATTTTCTCTTTGTGGGGCAGGGTTCTGGGGCCTCACTGGTGACTTTTTAGCCACCAAACCAACAAGTCAATGCAAGGGCCTGCAAATGTGGTGCTGCTCGGGGCCTCTGGTGCCAAGGATACTTGAGCCACTCTGGTAGTGCTCAAACACCTCCAAGGCTGCACATGAGTCAGAGAACTGAGATTATTGTTTGATGGCCTTCTCTTATCACAAGACATAAATCTGTGAATATATTATAAAGTATATGCACTTGAATTATCAATTCAATTCAGACCCTTTTATTGAGTACCTAATTGGACTCAAAATTGTGGGTGGAAACTTTTCCTTGACCTCAAGGAAATATACCTCTAATTTTAGCTATGTAGCAAAAAAAGGAAAAATTAGAATATTTTTTCTGTATTAACACACTGGGGGCTGGCATGTTAATACAGCAGGTAGGATGTTTGCCTATACACAGCTGACCCAAGTTTGATCCCCAATACCCTATATGGTCCCTCAGCACCATGAGGGACATCCTCATACTCAGGGACATCCCTGAGCACAGAGATGGGAGTAAACTCGAGAACGACCCCCCCAACCTACCCACTCACTCCCTCAAAAAGAAAAGAGAAATCAAAGAATCAAGAGAGGCAAGACTTGGTGGTATGATTTCAAATGAAAAAAAAATGATCTATTTACATTTCAGTTGTCAGGGATTTCAAAACACTACCTTGCATTTCTTTTGAAAGAAGAAGCAATGACTATGCTTTTGCCTGGGATCACATTGGAAACAACATGTTTATTTATACATACCACTGATAGATCTATTCTTATTGGCTGAGAATGTGGTTTAGTGTTGGAGCTCATGCTTTACATGCATGAAATCCTGGGTAGATCCCTGGAGCACCTAGGGAAGCTATTCTGGATGATCTCGTGTGGAAAACCCATCATTTTATGCTTTTACTCCCCTTCTCTTTTATTCTGTGGATGACTTAGCTTCTTTTCTGAGTAAGAATGTCTTCTTTGAAGACATAAGAAAGGTAAAAATGACAGGATTTCAAGATTTTCTCTATGCAGTAGGGGAGAGAGATGATGGAACCACAGACTCTTTCATCTTTCTGGCTCTTCTAGCATCTTACTGCTCTGTCCCAGAAGTGAACTTGGAGGAACCATTTTTGCTGAATGGAATCAGCACTGAGAGCCAGAGGAAAAGGTAGAGTCGGATTAGAGTGGCATTTTCCATCCAGCCTAAAGTTTGGGCAGAGGGTGGGTTGGCATGGTCAGTAGGAAGGAACAGAATGACAAATGCAGGGGCTTGTCTCTGAATTGTCACCATTATATCCTCTGGTGAAGGCTTCCAAAGAAAGACTGGATGCAATTCACCTGTCCAAACAAAACCCTGCCATCTTGGGAAACAGAACTATAGTATTTGCAGGAGATGAGGGTATGGTTAAAATTAGAATTTAAGCTCTTATTCTCTCAGGCTGGGCAGTAACCTAAATAAGAAGCTTACTTTGAACTCATTTGGCTCATATAAGTCAGATTTATGAAAATATTTCATAGAAACTTAAGTTCTTGTCAGGAAATGGAGATGCTATTTTGTTAACAGAAAAGCACTTATTCTCTGGGGTCCTGTTTATTATTGAGTTTTTCTGGTCTACCTTTTCTATAATTTTCTGTTTTGGTGGATTTTATTGTGGGGGTGGCACAAACAGTGTTGCTCAGGGGTTATTTTTGGCTCTGCACTCAGGAATTACTCCTGGTGGTGCTCAGGGGACTGTATGGGATGCCGGGGGAATGAATCCAGGGTTGGCAACATGCAAGGCAAGTTCCCTACCCTCTGCACTATCTTTCCAGGTCCTGTTTTTTTAAATTTTGTTTTCTGGGATTTGGGCCATACCTGGGGGTGCTCAGGGCTTCTTCCTGGCAGTATGTTCAGGGATAACTCCTGGTGGGCTTAAGGGACGGACCATATGTGGTGCCAGAGATCAAACCCAGGTCAGTTGTGTGCAAGGTAAGAGACATACTTGCCCAATGAGTTCCCATTTCTACAAGGCCTGATCCATGGACTATGTCCTTAGGTTCTAGCATTGAACTTTCGGCCTTGTTGGGCAAGAATCATAAAAGTGGAGCCCAGATCCTTCTGAGCAGTTTTTTTTTTACTTTTTGGGTCACACCCAGCAATGCTCAGGGGTTCCTCCTGTCTCTTCGCTCAGGTGCTCGGGGGACCATATGGGATGCTGGGAATCGAACCTGGGTCGGCTGTGTGCAAGGCAAACACCCTACCCACTGTGCTATCACCCGGCCCCCCTTCTGAGCAGTTCTTGGTGTTCCCAGTCCCTTACCCACATGCATTTGAGGGCTTAAGAGATGGCTCAAAGGGATGGGGCACATGATTTACATCATGGGAGCTCAGGTTGGAATCCCAGTAAACAAGTGGTCTCTGAGTACTGGGGGAGGCGTATCCCCCAAGCACAGAGGTGGTGTGATCCCCTAAGAAAAAGAACAATTAGGGACCGGAGCAATAGTACAGTGGGTAGAGGCATTTGTCTTGCATGTGGCTGACCTGGTTTCTATCCCTGGCATCCCATATGGGTATGGTTTC
>JAJIBD010033768.1:0-21409 GCA_021461705.1 Cryptotis parvus | reverse complement strand
GATTTATTATCCATAGCTCTGTAGCTTTTTGGTCGGTCTGAAATTTTCTAAAATAGAAGGTTAAAGGCGGGAAAGCCATGACGGCGTGATTTATTTTTTACTTTTACCGTATGAGGAAAAGATAAGATTGGATTCCTCCCCACATCATAGAAAAACAAATGGAGTCCAGAGGGATTTAAGATTGATTGTAAATGGCAAAACCTAGAGACTTCTCGGCACTTAGGCAAGAGCACATGTTTGCGATGCTGAGGTGGAAGTATTTCCCCAATAAGGCAGAAAAAGTGCTGAGCATAAAGGCGAAAGTGGCAGCTTCGTGCACTGAGATAAAACGTGTGTGTGCACTACCAGGTACAGCAAAACCAAGGGGAAGGCGGACCTCGGTTTGGGAGAAACCATTTGCAAGGAACTCTCAGCATCCGTAACAAATAACGAACCTTCACAAGCCAATGAGGGGCAAATGGGAAAACAGGCAAAGGCTGCCTCAAGGGAATCCCAAGAGGAAACGTAAATAGTAAAAAGAAATGCATAAAAAGCCCAGCAACCTCACAGGTAATCAGGGAAAAGCAATTAGAGCCACAATGAGAAACACTTCACATCCATCCATCTCCTGGTGGTGAGGCGGCAGGGAGGAGAGAGCGATGGCAGAGTCCCATCACGGGGGGGTCAGCCACACCGGAGCCGGCTGGGCAGCACCTGGCCAAGCAAAGCTGAAGATTAGCACGTTGTTTGAGACCTAGCAATGCCACTTCCCCTGCCTTGTATGCTTCCTTCGAGGAAGTCAGAGAGAGGAAACATTTATCACGGACTCTAGGTTACTGCTGAAAAAAAAAATGAAACTGTGGCTGAGAAGCAACTGGAAAAGACGAATGCAGTTAAATGCCAGCAGATGAATAAAAAGCCCCGAATAATGCACACGTTGAATAGATTGAGATAATGAGAGTAAATCTTATATTGTTTTTCTTTTGGGACCACACCTGGCTGTGCTCAGGGTTGATTTCTGGTTCTGTGTTCAAGGATCACTCTGGTGTGGCTCGGGAGACCACATGGGATGCGGGCGGAACTGAACTCCAGGTTGACCTTGTGCAAGGTAAGCTCCTCACCTGTGTACTATCGCCCGGCCCCAAGTGCTAAACTTCAATTCAAGTTTTGCTAGCTATGGTAGAATGCTGCTATTCAGGTAAAAGTTAGAAAAATAGAACTGGCAGGCAGAAAGATAATAGAGGGGGTTAGCAGCAGGCCTTGCCCGCCATCGACACTGGCTGCCTTCCTGGAACCAGCTGGTCCCTGAGCATCACAGAGGTGTAGGCCTGGCTGCCTGGAGGCCCCGAGCTCCAGCTTCTGCGGGGCCCAAGCACCATCACGCCCTCTGGTCCTCCAGTTCACCTGCCATCCCAGTTGGTGGAGGATCAGCCTGCAGGCCCGGGACATTCTGAGCACTGTTTCAGAGAGCACTCAGCTCCAGCCAAAGACAGAATGATCCGTTTACAAATTGTGCAGAGGAGTCTGGTTGCACATCAAGGGGGAAGGATACTTTCTGTCATCAGAAGAGGGGTGTCCTTCAGAGAGAGAGGGAGGAGACCGGGCGTGGAACCCTAGCAACTCTGATGAGGATGAAGGGTTAACTGGATATTTGGTATATTTAAGATATTTCATAATTAAGATTCTTTTGCTTTGAAAGCTAATGCATTGGCTTAATATTCTCAAAATGTTATCCCTCACCACACATTAATTAAAGATGATATGATTTTTCTATCTGGGAAACTCCAGATAATTAACTGGAAAGATACTTAGAACTAATAAGGAACAGTGGTTATGGGTAGAATCTGTAAGGTATCTTCACTTGCTAAAAGCTGACGCGTGGTTTGAATTTTCAAATGATGAACGTGCAGGGGCTTGTATATTCAGAAACCAATAAAAATGTTTCCATTTTTGAAAATTAAATAAAACAGAAGGGTAAAAAAGTAAAAAAAAAACTAATAAAGTTCAGTATGGTAGCGACTTAAATAAATAAATGTGATTGGCAATAAAATTTATAAAGTAATATTGGAATAAAATAGAATTTTAAATGCAACACAAATTATTAAATAACCGCCCAAAAATGCAGACAGAAACATAAGTTAGCTAAGCAGAGATGTGATTAAAGGAGAAATGTATAAGAGTAAAGAGGGGGAATGTTCTGTCATGCAAGAAGTTGATATTCAGAGTACGTGATTCTCTCCAAAGAAGCACACACATATAGAACTCAGAGATGAACCCATTATGTTGATATCACTGGTGAGGTCGGATCCTGAGTGAGAAGAACACCCACATAGGGGATCGAGTAGAGCACCCACAAAGGAGTCTCCATGAACCACTTAGAGAGGAAATAGCTCCGCTTGGGCAGGGAGTAGGGTGTGAGTTCAGCTTGGGCGGGGAAGCAATTCAGGTAGGGATTTAAACAGGCTGTGTGCTTAATCCGAATCAGGCAGACACACTGACATGGCCCTCTCCCCAAAAGAAAATCACTATTGCCCATCTTTTCATTGCGTGGTAACAGTCTTTCACTGTATCACTGTATCACTGTCTTCCTGATTCATCATCAATTTGCTCGAGCTGGCACCAGTAACATCTCCATATGTCCTGTCTCATGCTAGTAGAGCCCAAGGGCACCTGCTTGCTCCAGGAACATAAAAGAGCCTCAAACCATTCCATCAGGTCATGGGAATGAGGTCTATAATTGTTACTGGTATTTGGCATATCAAATATGATGCCGGGTAGCTTGCCAGGCTCTGCCGTGCAGGTGGCATACTCTTGTAGTCACCTCTAAATCCAGCATTTATGATAATAGTATTTATTGGGAATAATTCACATACCTTCCCATCCACCCAATATAAGGGCGCAGTTAAGAGCTGGGATTGTGGCTCAACAGTAGAGAAGTGGCCTTACATGATTAAGACCCTGGGTTCGATCCCTGGCCTTGCCAAAAACATTAATAAAACAACAAACAAGCAAAGTGAAGGGCCTCTCACTATATCCCAAGGACTGTCCAAACACCACAATTCTAGAATAGCTCCTGTGGAGAAATCCCATTCTTTTAGTAAGCATCTTCCAAACAGTTCTTTGGTCCCAACCCCAAGAAACCACTCATATCTCTTCTTGTCTCTGCATTTTTGCCTTTTCTGGACATTTCCTGTGAGTAGATTCCTACAAAGTGCAATGCTTTGTACCAGGCTGTGTTCCCAGCACAGTATTGTAGTGGCCCATCCACACTGTGACGTGGGACACATCTTGCCTTGGTTTTATGGCTGAGTAATATTCCAAAACACACACACACACACACACACATCTTCCCTTCGTGCACACTGGAGGTGCTTCCACTACTGGGGTATTTTTATTTTATTTAAAAAAATTTTTATTATACTGTGGTAAGATATACAATTAAAAGATGTTCATACTTGGGTCTCAGTTATGCAGTGTTCCAGCACCCTCCCTCTACCAGTGCCCATTCCCCACCTCCAATGTCCCACCCCCCCCAATGTGCCCCTACAACCACCGTAGGCCAAGGCCCATACCCCACTCCCTGTTCCCCATTACCGCCCTCCCCAGTTTGTTACAACTACAATGATGATTACAGTGTATATATGGGCAAGATGCTGGGAAGGACCTGGTCTTAAACGTGATTATTAACTAAGCCTGGCGCAGCTGTGCATCTGGCCTGTCTCTTCTCCGGCTTTGCTGCTGCTGTTGGCTGCAGGATGGAGGTGGAGGGGATGGGGCCCCTATCCTTGCTCCAAGTCCATCCGGCGAGGCCACATCAGCCCATGTGTCTGCTGACCCTAGGAGCTGTGTTGAACCTGGTCAGGGACCGAGCCATTTTCGCCCTCTGGCTGCTCCATGGGCTGCTCCACGTGGGTCAGAGTGTTATTGGGGTATTTGGATTAACGCTGCCTTGAACATTGGTGTAAGGTTTTGTGTTAGCATTGGTGTAAGATTTTGTGCTCACACAAAACCTTACACCAATTATTTTGTGTACCCAATAGCCATCTATAGTTTATTTTTGTCAATGGTTTTTATTTTTTTTTATTTCTCAATCCTTTTTTCACTATCAATCTCCATAATTAAGTTTTCTTTAATTATTTTAAGAATTATTTTTATTATTTTATAATTTATACTATTGTAATTAATACATTTGCTTAATTAACCAATGAAATACTTACATTTAATTTCTTCCTAACCAGAGAAATTAAATACCAAGAAAATAGATTTATTTATCTTATTAACTTTGGAAGGCCACAAACCATCATAATATCTAGTAGGTTTTGCCCCCCAAGAAACAATTTCTGCTCTCTTGGGGACCATAGTCTATACTGGAGAATGCATGCTTCAAAACCTTTCCCATTTCCCTCTGTGAGTTTCTCATTCTTTTCATTTGGGGGATACTCCCTATGCTAGAAAACTGACTCTGGAGTAGGAGCTGCAAATAATCCCCAGAGTGTATAGTTTCTTGGGATCTCACTTCTGGTAGTTTCTGTCTCACAGGTGTCTTAAATGTAGTTGCATCTATCTGCCTTTTATAGCTTCTGAATTTCCCATTCTAAGGTTATACATACTTTCTTCTGAGGTTCAATTTTCCATGTTTAAATCTTGGATACACCTGGAGCTCCTTGGGTCTATGGGACAAACCAGGAGTTCAGACACTTCCCCAGATATCATTTCTCCTGTTATCCCCTCTTGTCCTGAAATGATCAGTGTCACCCACTAGAGGGAAATGCCACTTCTGTCATGTTCCGGATGACTGTGCACATTTGGGTCTAATTCTGACTCTGCGCCTGCCCGTTTATCCGTGTGTACACGCAAGAACCATCACTGCACAGTTCTGTCCATTGATCCATGTGTACATGCAAAAACCATCACTGAACAGTTCTGCCCATTGATCCATATGTTCACGCAAGAGCCATCACTGCACAGTTCTGTCCATTGACCCGTGTGCGTGTACACGCAAGAACCATCACTGCACAGTTCTGTCCATTGACCTGTGTGTACACGCAAGAACCATCACTGCACAGTTCTGTCCATTGATCCATGAGTGTACACACAAGAACCATCACTGCACAGTTCTGTCCATTGACCCGTTAGTGTACACGCAAGAACCATCACTGCACAGTTCTGTCCATTGACCTGTGTGTACACGCAAGAACCATCACTGCACAGTTCTGTCCATTGATCCGCGTGTACACGCAAGAACCATCTCTGCACAGTTCTGTCCATTGATCCGTGTGTACATGCAAGAACCATCACTGCACAGTTCTGTCCATTGACCTGTGTGTACACACAAGAACCATTACTGCACAGTTCTGCTCATTGTCACCTTATAATGTGTTTTATGATTTTGCGCCTTCACTTCTTGACGTTTGAACAATTGGTTTTCTATTCCCCGCTTATTCAGTTTTATCCAAACCCTAGAATCAGCTGGTTTCATGAAATACTACTTTGGCCTTTCTGCAGGATGCTATCTATTGTACATTAAGTTACTGACAACTTTAATTTGAATCTTCTTATCTAAGGCCATAAAATAACTTTCCATTTTAAGGTTATACCTTGTGATCCTAGGTAATATTTTAAAGTTTTAATCACACTTATCACATATTTCCTTATTATAATCAAAGGTGGACTATTTTAAGTATCAGGAGTGTATGTGTGTACTTAAAATATGTTTTAAGAGTGTATGTATGTGAGAGCGCATATGAGAAAGAATGTGTGTATATGCAAAACGTAATTTTGTATATGAAGAATGTGCATACAAATTTTTATTCTAAAATTGGTGTATATGTATCCTAATTAGTATTTCAATGCTTTATTCACACACATATTACATTAAATACCAAGCATTTTAGGTAAACACACCCATACAGAGTCTCTATCTCCCTTGATTATTTGTTTAATTTTGTGCCCAACCAAAGTATTGAAGGGTGTTATTATTTACAATTGTTTTCTTTTGAGTCTCTTGGGTTCTTCAACTATATACTCACAGTCATATCACATCATTTGCGAATAAAGATAATTTAATGTGTCACTTTCTTATTTTCATACCTCTAATAACTTCCTTTAATTACATTGGTTATTTCTTCCAGAACAATGCTAAATAATAGTTCCATATTATTATATTGGACATTTTTGTTTTATCTTGACATTAATGGGAATGCTCTTAGTGTTTTCCCCCATTAAGCACAACGCTTATGTGCAGAGATGAATCTATTTTATATGTTAAAGAAATAACTATCTCTTCCTATTTTATTAAATTTTTTAAAAAATTCAAAATAGATATTGAATTTTGTCAAATGCCTTTTCAGTGTTTAGAGATGCTCTTATGATATTTCTCCTTAGACCTATTAATATGATAAATTATATTAATAGATATTTCCCCAACCCTTTATTATGAAATTTTTCAAACATATACCAAAGTTGAAAGGGTGTTTCACTGAAAAAAAGTCTCTCACATGCTAAAATTAGCATTTGCTGTATCACAATATAGAGTTCAAAATATTCATTTTAATCATTTAAATCAATTTGATTAGTTTTTAACATTGAACAATCTCATATTACCTTAGAAAACATCTAATCATAATGATTTGTTTAGGTGCCTTTTATCATTGTGATAGTTTTCTTTTTTCCATTTGAACCTTTGTATTGCTTAACATAATGCATCTTTTTATGCACTAATGTATGTATACCAGTCTATCTTTGCTTTATTAAAAAAAAAACAATTTGAACAATGGTAAAAAGGTTTAGACTCTGAAACAGTTTGTCCCTTAAAAATGGTGAATACTCTTGTAAAAAATTTCTGGGATGGGTTATTTTTCAAGAAGATGGATATTTTGTCCAAAATGAGAAAGAGAAAAAGAGACAGAGAGAGACAGAGAGAGACAGAGACAGAGAGATAGAGAGACAAAGAGAGACAGAGACAGAGAGAGGGGAGAGGCATATCTCTATCTGTCATAGAGACAGGCTGATGGTGGGCGTGGCTGGAGGGAAACTGGGAACGTTGGTGGTGGGAAATGTGCTCTGGTGAACAGGCAGGTGTTGGAACATTGTATGACTGAAACCTGATCACGAACAATTTTGTAACTGTATCTCATGGTGATTCAATAAACAAACAAACAAACAAAAGGCCATTTCTATGTCCTCCATAGGAATTTGTCTGTTTATTATTTCTTTTCTCTTCTGGAGTCAGTTTTGTTAAGTTACATTTTCTTCTTAGAATATGTCAATTTTTTTCTCATTTTCAAAGTTGTTTGCATAAGATTAAGAGAAGATTCTCTTGCAGTGCTGTAATGATCTGTGTTGATCTACCCGTGTCGTATTTGATATGTCAAATACCAGTAACAATTATATTAGGTCATTTTCATGACCTAATATAATGGTTTGAGGCTCTTCATGTTCCTGGAGCAAGCAGATGCCCTTGGACTCTACTAGCATGAGACAGAACATGTGGAGATGTTACTGGTGCCTGCTCGAGCAAATCAATGATGAACGGGAAGATAGTGATACAATTATTTTGGATGCTTTCATTTTCAAATTTGGGTTGAGTTACTAAATATATGCTGACATATTCCTGTTTGTCTTCTGGAAGAACTAGCAATAGATTTAGTTGTGCTATTTCTTTCTTTTTTTTAATTTTTGGCATCTGCTTTTCTTTTTTATAATCCCTTCCTCCTGATGTTTTTAGGTTTCTTCCTTTAATTTCTTAAGTAACTTACATACCTTTTTGGTTTGTTCTTTCCTTGGTTATTAATTTTAATATCAAAGGCTATGAATTTTTCTCTGAGCACAATTCTATCTCTGTATCATAGGTCTAATATTTAGGATATCCACGATTATTTTTCCTATTTTTTGAGTGAAGCGAAGTAGTTTTATTTAATGAAACTTGCTTAGAAAGATGTGAGAGAAGAGAAAGAGGGGGAAAATATTCACGAGAGAACATGAGCCTCTCCAGAGTTCAGAGTTCAAATTAGCAAACAAGGAAGTAATCAAGCAAGGTCTGTGTTCAGGGAATAACATGGGCTTGAAAGATTAAATTAAAGTTTGGTGCTGAAAGAGAGAGAGAGAGAGACAGAGACAAAGAGACTGAGAGAGATATACAGAGAGAGAGAATATTAGCAGTGTTAGGGATAGAACTTGGGTCTCATGCCTGCAAGGCAAACATTTTGCTGCCGACAGAAGTGGGCAGCCAGTACCAGCCCACCCAAACAGAGCCCGGCGCCTGAAAATCTCCACACTTGACAATCACCGCCATGCCTCCTGACCGACTCCGCTGCTTGAGACCAGCCTCATCCGGAAATTTATCTGTTGAAAACTCAGTTATGCAGGTTTTGTGGCTTTAATCTCTAGGTTTTCACGGAGTCGGGGTTGCTACCTACTTCCATCTCCCTCTACTTCTGAAAGTCTTGGCAGCCACACGCAAGGGGCCCCTAATCCACCACCCAGTTAAAAATTTAACTCTAACTGTATCACCCTGTTAAAAAATTTTGGATTTCCTGGAGTGCTTGGCCACATTTGCAGCCAAACTCAAATTCTACAACACTGATAAACCAGGGATAGCACAGAAGCTTGGATGGGAGGTAATGTAGAAAAGCATCCTATGTTGATTAACAAAATATCAACACAGAAGGCTTAGCCTGTAACAGCATTTTGGTTATTGCTTATACAAGGGCTTAATGGCTCCATGGTGAGATACTACAAACTTCACTAACTTTCTTCTGAGGAAACATCTTTAGACCATTCTCTTATCTAATTATAACAAGCAATATAAAATAAATTATTGAGGGCCTGCTATGGGGGTAGGCTTAAGAGCTGGTTGGAAAAATTGGAGATAATGGTGGTGGGAAGGTGCATGTTGGTGCGGTTGGTGTTGGAATATGGAATGGCTGTAACAAATGGTCAGGAACAACTTTGTAAACCACAGAGTTTATATGAAGTGTAAGGGGAAAATAAAATTAGAAAAAAAAAACAAAAATATTTTGCTGCTGAGTCACCTCCTGGCCCTGGAGTTTGATCTCTTAGTTGAAGACTTGTTTGAGTAGTTGACATTTTTAATAAAAAATTTGCATATAGGTATTGTTATTATTTGCTTTATTGCATTGTTATCAGAGAATATTGTCTTACTGCTCTTGTCTGTTTTCTTTTTCTCTCTTTTTGCTTGGTGTTTTGGGTCACACTCAGTGATGCTCAGGGGTTACTCCTGGCTCTGTACTCAGGAAGCACTCGGGGCACCATATGGGATGCCAGGGATTGAAACCAGGTTGGTCGCAAAGCAAGGCAAACACCCCACCGTGCTATCACTCCGACTCTACCTGTTTTCTTTTGAATTATCAGAGTCAATTTTAAAGACCAATAGGAGCATTTTAAAGGACTGTTTGGGCACTGCTTTAAATGGTGAGTCAGTGATGATATATTAGATTTAGCTCATTAACATAGTTTAGGGCTTTCATATGATTCCTTTAGTGTAGATATGGATTAGAGGTGAATTAACACCTCCAAGTACTAATTGGTCCCTGTTTGTTCCTTTTTGTATCTTCTGCTACTAAGTGCAGATTTGCTCAACGATTTCCTTATGAATTGTTGCACTCTGACATAACAAATTACTCACCTTTGTATATCATTTTCCTTTTTCTGGCGGAGAATATCACTGAGTCACTGTATATTTAGTTACACTACATTTGTTAGGCACTGAGGTTTTTCTAATTTTTCTTTAATGTAAAAGAATACTATTAATTTGAAAAGTGCAAATGGTATTTCATTGCCTTTTTCATTTCTCAGTTGGTGTTAACATCTAATATTTGCTGATTATTTGCATGTATTTATTTATGAATTATTAATGTTCATAATAGTTAATAACCAGAGATACTCAGATGTTCAATAATAGTTAGATGAATAAATTTCACTATT
The DNA here is from genome assembly GCA_021461705.1 of Cryptotis parvus. NCBI lineage: Eukaryota > Metazoa > Chordata > Mammalia > Eulipotyphla > Soricidae > Cryptotis > Cryptotis parvus. The sequence continues at coordinate 11,485 of JAJIBD010033768.1, read as the reverse complement.
TAATATAATGGAGTCACAATTATTATAATTTATTATACTTTACATTTATTCTATCATTTTTGTTCCTTTAACAGTCCTATAAGGTCATTATTCCCATTTCCAATTGATTCTAAGATTAATAAATTTTTACATATCAACATTCCTAAAATTGATAGCTAGTGTGTCAAAGTTTAAGTGGTAATGGAGTTTTCTTCCTCTTTCTCAGTGGCAAAAAAAAAAGGTAATTCATTCAACTGACGACATACTAGATTCAATGAAATATGTCATTTCTCCTGTTTCAGCGATGATGGTCCTGAATTTCAAGGATGTTAAGTAGTTTGTCTAAGGTCAGCCAACGTAAAGATGTTTCGGTGCACATAGATCAAAATGTTAAAGTGATTCTCTCAGGAGGCTTATAATTGTTCTTATTCCTTTTGCTTATCTTTTGTATGATTCCTTGAATATAGATATGCAACTTTCATAATAAGAAAAAAATAAAATTCTTTTTATCTTTCTTAGAAAGGCAAAAAACAAGCCATATCTCCAGTCCACATGGATGATCAAAGCAAATCTCAGACAGACGGAAGAATTAAATAGAGAAATGAGGGCGCCGGTGTTGGACTAAGATTGGGCCTGCACCAGTGGGTAGCCCGGCACCCCGCACCACAGAGCCTTAGAACGTCGTATCTGCAGGTCTCGGCACTGAATGATCGGCCTCTTGGCCCCAGAGTCACTAAGCGGGATCTGGGTCTCCTGAACACTTCTGGGGAAACCGGATCCTGTTTAGCGTTACACTGATGAGGACCAAGCTGGTGGTGAATTAACCATGAGAATTATAAGCCACAGGGCCAGATACTAATGTATTGGTCTCAAATACCTAACTATATAGGAAAATATAAAATGAATGTAAAATATAATGAAAATACAAAATGAAAAGGAAGGTAATGTGAATGTACAAATAACTATCAAAAAGACAGAATCGGTAGTAAAATAACATGCCTACCTTATCCATGCCCTCAAATTTAGTCCCAGACAGTTTCTGAGAACACTATATCTGAATTCTACTAAACATCTAGGAAAGTTATTTCCTATTTTATTCAATGAATAGAAAAATTAAGACTTGTGCCCGGCTAATTTTGTAGGGCTAATAACCAAAACCAGATAGAAGCTAGGCAAATAGAAGGGGAAATTGTAAGCAGATGGAAATATCCTAAACAAAATATTTGTTAACTGAATGTCATAATATTTAGAGAACTCAAGAATAGTTTAACATCATAATTTTTTTTCATTTAATTCAGCATACTAATAGAAGGGAGCGTATTACACAAAAATATGAATTAATATAGATAATGTTTTTTTTTAAAGATTCAGTACCTTTTTTAGGATTAAAATACTTATAAAAATTGAAATAGAGAGGACTGGAGCGATAGTACCGTGGGTAGAACATTTGCCTTGCATGTGGCTGACCTGGGTTCAATCCTGGCATCCCATATGGTACTCAGAGCACCACCATGAATAATTCCTGAGAACAGAGCCAGGAGTAACACCTGAGCATTCTAGGTGTAGTTCAAACCCCCACTCACAAAATTGGAATAGAAAAGGACTTAATTTGATAAAGATTATACATCCCTCAGAGAATATGTTAGACATAAATCTTTAAGAACTGGTACCCAGGTTCGATCCCTGGCCTCCCATAGTGTCCCCCAAGCACCACCAGGAATAATTCCTGAGCAAAGAGCCTGAGCATTGCCGGGTGTGGCCCAAAAAAATAAAAACAAAAACAAAAAAGAACTGGCTGAAAAAAACAAAGAGGACTTTAGTGATAGATACTATTTTACATAGTATTGCAAATTCAAATTAAAACTATAAGAAAGGAAGAAAATGTGAGACTTGAAGGAAAAACAAATGTTTTTCATTATTTGTAACTGATTACCTTTCTAGATGGTCACCACTAGAGTAAACCATTAGAATCTAAGGGTTCAGATAGGGTTGGTCTGAAATTTTGTGTACAAAATAAACAATAGAGTTGCTAAAAAAATTGATAGAAATGAATATCCAACTAGAAAAAATATAACCAAAAACTTAAATACAAATGTCCATAAACATAATAAAAGATACCATACGAGAATGAAATAAAAAGAAATACATTTAGTGGCATTAAAATGATAATACCTATGATTAAACTAAGCACATACAAGATGTCTGTGTCTGTGTATTGAAATGCAAAACTGTACTGAATAGATGAATACCCAACACTTGCATGGAATCACTTAATATCATAATCAAGTCAGTTGTCCTTTGCCTTATACACACGTTCACTGATGTCTCAATCAAAATGACAAAATCATGAGTTACATGTGTATGTCCATCTGTACACATATATGTGAGTATGTTCTTTGAAAAAGAAACTTAGATAATCTACTCCACAAATTGTGTGATGAAATGACCATCCTTGAAGGACCAATTCAATATAACAAGAAACAAAGAGGGTCACTTTCCTCACTCGCTGTAAGATCTATGCTGAAGTCACGGTACCACAAATCCGCTGCAGCACAAGAAGAGATACAATAAACAGCTCCGTGGAATAAACACAGAGAACTCAACGGCCTCCCTAGGTATGAACTTGGAACTTCACAAGGATCAAAGAGGTACCACTAAAATCAGTGGGGAAAGGCTGAGGAGGATTGCAGAGTAGGACCTCTGGCTCTATCTACAAAGAAAGCAATACCCGGTCCTGTTTAGCGTCACACCGATGCGGACCAAGCTGGTGGTGAATTAACCGTGAGCGTTATAAATCACACAGCAAGAGAGACGCATGTCAGAGGATTTTTCTGGCCTTGGAAGGCAAGGAGGTTCATATAACCAAACTTTAAAAAGCACAAACCAATCTGCACACATTTGCTGAATGCGATTACCTCCAAATGAAGAAGTTGTGTCTGATTTTAAAATAAAATAAATAACATGTGGCAATTAAGAGTCTGATAATAGGATTGAGGCTCTTTTCTTTTTCTTTTTTCTTTCAAAGTCTAACACTGACAAGGGATTTACATCGAGAATATACAAGGGATTCTGCGAAGCAACAAGAAGGGGACATCAACTCCAATAGAAAAACGGGCAGATGATATGACAGGCAATTTCACGGAAAAGGAGGCCCCCAAAGCTAATAAGCACGGTAGTGATGCTCAGACTCATTAGTAGTCAAAGAAATGCAAATTAAAGCGAGATAGCACTTTTGCACCTTTAGACTGGCAAAAACTGAGAAAGCCGGGTAATACCAATTAGGAGGAATAGGGTGACGGGTTCCCCACACATGGCCGATGTGAGTGTAAATTGGTAAAAAGCCTTTTTGGGAACTGTCCCAAACTGCTGGTGCAAATTAAGCGCGGTAGCCTTGGACTCCAAGAGAGACTAAAACACGTGCGCTGTAGGAAATAATGAGCGTTTTCTTAAAAGACCTTTTATATAGTTTTTGCAGGCAAGCCCATGCCCCTACCCTGAGACAACCTATCCCACATCCATACACGACTCACCACCACCATCCTGCCCGCCCCGCCTTGGCGCAGGCAGTGTTCAGCCCCTTCCATGAGAAACTGCCACTTCCAGCATTTTCACTAAGAGATGGTGGAGAGTCCTGCTTCCAGGAGCTCCAGAAACGTGGTTGACCTGAACCCCATCCCACTAGACCCTCCCTAGTCAAGCCTTTTGGTGTGGGCCTGGGCTGATATCCAGCACCATCCCTCTGAGTATGAGTCCCAATCGAACAAAGCCTTTTCTATCCACATGGAAGCATCCACACGAATAAAGACGCAGACCAGCACATAGGCAAGCGAACAGCGCAGTCCCCAATCTTCATAAAGGCAGACATGCTTGTCCAGAGACCCAGGGGCCCCACGGTAGGGCCAAACATGCGAACACATACGCATTCACGCTAGCGTATTTGAGCATCTACACGTGCGTACGCACAAATGCAGAGAGGATGTTCCGGAGCCGCACAGCCTGACCCAGCCCTGCTCCACCCACAGCCTTCTCCCTCTGCGGCGTTGGTGACTGCGCCCTGTTTCGCTCCTGTTTCTCCAGGATTCTCAGAGCTGGGTTGTTTCCTTTCACACCCACTTTTGAATGCAGAGGAAATCTTGTCACCCCCGACATCCCCAAACTATCAGTCTCCCTGAGAGTTTGACTCGAAGCCCAAAGCCCAGTCCAGAGACCTGGGTTCTGGTCTCCTGACTTAGTAAAAGACGTTCAGGGCCAGAGCCGTAGTACAGCGAGTAGGGTGCTTGCCTTGCCTGTGGCTGATCCCCGTTGGATCCCCCGCATCCCAAATGGTCCCCAAGCACTGCTGGGAGTCATTCCAGTACAGAGCCAGGAACAACCTCTGAGCATTGTTGGGTGTGACTCCAAAAAGAAAATAAACAAGCAAATAAACAAAAAGAAGCAAAGTTCTGTGCAAGGCAGAGGTTGGTGGATTCTCTTGCTGAAGCCCTGGCTGCTGGAGGGTTTGTGTCTGCTCCCTCTTGGTCAGGTCATGTAAGAATAACAGAGAAGCGTGAGGCTCTGACTCACGTGACTACATGAGTCGTCACCTGGGTTGGGAGCACCGGGAATGGCTGGAGCACGCGTGGGGCCCTTCTCTGTAGGGCCCCTCTATCATGGTGTCAGGAAATGGCCAGCCTGAGATCTGAGAGTCAGGATTCTAGGGAACCAGGTGGAATCTGCATGGCCGGGGGTGACCGAGCCTCGGGAATCACCCATCCTGTCCTGATTCTAGGAGGAAAGAGACCCTGGTCCCCTTTTCATTTATTCATTTTTATTGAAGTTTAGCTAATGTGGTAACAACAACGCTAAGATTTCTTTTTTTCTTTATTTTTGAGTCACAGCAGCAATGCTCAGGGGTTACTCCTGGCTCTGCACTCAGGAATTACTCCTGGTGGTGCTCGGGGACCATATGGGATGCCAGGGATCGAACCTGGGTCGGCTGCATGCAAAGCAAACGCCCTACTGCTGTGCTATATGCTCTGGCCCCTAGTTCTGGTTTTGAAGTACATAGTTACTGCACACTATCACCCAAGTGCCCCCATCCTCCACCACCGACCCTAGGTCAGTCTCTAGTCCACCATCTCCGCCCCCTGCTCCACGTGGTCATCTCAGTATTGATGAGATGACCCTACTGTGGTCATCTCAGTATCGTAATCCAAGGCTGAGTCTTGGTTCAAGACTGACTATTCCCTTGTGTTTCTTCTTTACAGCGCTGAGGAGCGAGTGCTTCTCCCTTTGACTCCCTTAATACGATCCCTTCCGTTCCATCCACGCTGCAGGAAGCGGCCAGATTCCCCAGAGCTGCATAATATTCCATCGTGGATAGAGGCCTCAGCGTCTCAACCTGTTCATCTGCCCTTTCTTGAGTGTGAGAGCACGTGATCCCTATTTCTGCTTTGTTTTGGGGCCACACCCAGCAGTGCTCAGGGCTTCCCTTCTGGTTCTGCACTTGGGAATCACTCCTGTCAGGGTTTGGGGACCAGATGGGGTGCTGGGGATGGAACCTGGGGTCCACCGTGTGCAACACAAGCTGTGCTATTACCCCATGATCCTATTTCTAAATGACCACATGTGTATATGTGGAAATGCACACAGATACATCACACACACACACACACACAACATTACATATAAGCTCTCTCTCTCACACACACACACACACACACACACATAGACCTTGAACTCACAACTTCTATTATATGAGCTGATGTAGAGAAACATATGTGCATATTAACACACTCATCACACTCATGCGGACACACACACACACACCCACAGTCCCAGGGGTGCCTTCTGAGAACCCTCAGCCACACTTGGCTTTTTCCTTTCTACCTACCCTCTGAGCCAGGGACCAGGCTGGCCTGGCTGGGCCTGGCTGGGCGGTGGTGGGCCTCCCACTCCCTCACCCTCCACACACTTCCTTGTGGCAAGTGGCCTGGGCGAGAACGAAAACAAATAACCTTGCAGTGTTTAAATAAGCAAAAGTTTTGTGCAAAGCAGAGGTTAATGTACTTTATTGTTCAATATCATGTTTATAGTGGATTGGTGGAGGGAAAAATGTGATTAATTGCCCCAGCCCACGGATCTACAATTATTTGGTTGTTGTGAACAAATAAAAGACGAGGAGTATTCATCATATTCAAATGAGGCGGCAGAATAAATGATGGCGGGCTGCCGGAGGAACAAAACCCAGGCGTGTTCCCGCACAATCGGAAGAAGCGACTGGCCCCTTGTCAAGCAGACGCCGGGGCGGTGGCGGGGAGCCGAGCCCGTTTATCTCTGTGCCGCCAGCCTGGGCAGCGCGACCCCGCACGGGAGTGCCGGGAGGGGGTGAGAGGGACTCAGGGTCACCTCGCACCTCCACCCTTCGGGGATGGGAGACACGGGAGCCAATTTGGTAATAAAGACCTGTTTCCGGCCAGGCCCGGGCCGGGCGGGCGCGGGGCTTCATTAGCGTCCCTTTCCCGGGCCGCGCGCGCCGAGCTCAGGTACCGGCTAAATGTGTCTGCTCATTCATCATGATTGTGCCCTCCACTTTGTCACAGCGTGGGGATTTAAGGAAAGATAGATGGTACCAAGATGTTGTCTCCTCCACCGGACGCTTTCTGCTCTGGTAAGTGTGTCCGATGCAGAGTTATTTTGCCACTTTATTATTTCCTAGTGAGTGTTTGTCAGAGCCTGCCTCTTGGAAGGCGCAGAGTTGTTTCCTGTCACTCAGGGATGTCGCGGGAGCCGTGATGCTTGGCTGGGCTCGCCAGCCAGCTGGAACCAGGCAGGGTCCCCAGGCAGGGCTGCGGGGGTCCGGGGAGTCTAGGCTACAAGGGCGAATGTCGAAATCCAACAGCAAAGGTGGGAGGCAGGCTCTGGGCTGAGGGGGCCCAGGGGCGTCGAGGCGCTGCTTGGCAGAGCCAAAGGTGGGGTTTTCCGGGCCTGGCCAGGCAGGCCCAGGCTGTTGGCTGGGGGTTGTTGGAAGTAGTGTCCAAAGGGCTGTAAGAGCTTGGCCTTGAGTGGAGCCAGCTGGGAGGGGGCTGGGAAAAGCTGGGCCCCTGCCAGGCGGCTGATGTTCTTAGGGCGCTCAGCCAAATCTGGGGTTCGCCACTGGCACCCCATGAGCTGCCAGCTCAACCACGACTGCCAAGCGGCCTGGGGAGCTGCCAGGAGACCAAGTGGGGAAGTGTGAGGCTAAGAAGAAGGGGAGTGAGATTGCTCCTGGCGCCCCAGGGCCAGGCCAGAGCTTCGGTGCTCAGATCTGGGCTCCAGCCCTAGAGCGTGGGGAGGTGAGAGCCACTAATTTCATGCGGGATGCAATGGTGCGGGCCCTGGCATCCCCGGGGACACAGGACAAGGCTGAGAAGCATCGGGCACCGCCTGTACCAGGGCCCCGACTCTCCGCTGGCCCCATTCACCAGAGTACAACTGCCCATGGACACCCCAGTGCCCACCAGTGGCCGGGTGTGGCACACCTAGGAGCCGAAATCCTGGCTTTTCTTTCCTTTTTTTGCTTTATTTTGGGGAGGGAGAGGAGGTCTCACCGGCGATGCTCAGGGCTGGCTCTGCATTTTGGGATCATTCCTGGCAGTGCTCAGAGGACCCTGTGGGATGCTGGGGAAGGAACCCAGGTCAGCCACATGGGAGCCCAAATGCCCTCCCGGCTGTGCTAACTTCGGACCCAATCCTGGCTTTTCTGGGGCTAGTCTGGAGGGAGCCCAGAGGGCTGTTTCTAAGTGTTTTCCGGAAAACTGAGGGGCCCACCCAGAAAGGTGGTCTGAGCAGGGGGGACCTGAGCTGTGGGGACACGCCAACTCCCATGTCTTCCTGGCCCCAGGGACGCCCCCTAGCCATTCACCTCGAACCCTGCCCCCTCATCTTGGCAGCAGAAACACAGGGGGTAGAGGCCAGGCCTCAGAGCCCGACTGGCTGTCTTACTTCCTCGTTTGGGGAATAGAGTGGTGGGTGACAGCAACCCTACAAGGTGCAGGGCACCGAGGGGCTCTTCAGACCTGCCTCACCTCTGTGTAACTCCCTGACCACCCACTGCCCCTTCTCTGGTTCCTAGATGTGGGTCTCCCTTATCCAGCGGATGGCCCCTAGGCCAGCGGTTGTCCCCGTCGCATTACATGTCCAGCCCATCTGATTTTTAGTGCCTTGGCCGAAAGCGAGACAAGCGTCCCTGGGTGGAGTCTCTCTCCCCCAGCTCTATTTCCGGTACTGCCTGCCGCCGGCTTGCCCCGTGGTTCTCTGGTTCCTGCTCTATTCTTGGTAGCCCGGCTGGCTTGCCACGTGGTGTCCCCAGCCTAGTTTTCCTGGCCAACCTCTGGAAGCTCAACCTGCAGCTGAGACAGGTTGCCTAGGATGCTGGCTACTGGCTGCCCCGGGCACTGCCCTGGAGAATTCTGGCCACACCCACATCACCCCCACTACCATCCCTCTCTAGGATCTGGCTGAGGCCCTGGGCGTTCCCTGTCCTTGGTGACCACTGGAAGATGTAATTCGACCCATCACTTACCACATGCTCATGGCCTCACTCAGATCTGTTCCGGTCAGAGACCCAGTCCGAGCACCAGGTGAAGAAATTCCCTTACAGGATCTCCCAACCCCCGTCCCAGTTGACGGGGGCTGAGCACTTGGGCTGTGGCTCTCTTTGTCCACGGAATACTCATAGGCATAGCTATCTGCCCCATTTTGTCGCTGAGAAAACTTGATGGAGATATTGCAGTAATTAGTCATGGAGTAGGGACTAGACTCCAAAACTCAAGGAAATTCTGAAGTCTTAATGACTTCGTGTGAAGGAGGGACTCTAGCAGGCATGACTGACATCCACATCATCCAATCAGCATTCAGTCCCATTCCAGTGCCCCACTTGTTCCGTAAGCTGCTGAAGGAATTGTTCCACTCAGCCCACTAACTCTGCATTCCTTTCCACAGATCCAACCGGGAAGCACTTGCCATTCACAGCAGTATTATATGAAGTTTATTTATTAATATAGTTTATTAATATAGTTTCCTTTTTCCTCTCTTACGATGTTGCTTTCTTGGCAGGAGGTTCCACAGATTTTCTTTTTACATTGGTTCAGGCGAAGTCTGCTGTGCTTAAGTTGTTCTTAAAGTGAGATCAAACTCAAGTCAGGAGGTGAGAGCCAGGAGGGCAGCTGGAAAGCGTCCAGCCAGAAGCCCTGACTAGCTGCATTCATAGAACTGCACACAAGTAGCTTCTTGTTGGACAGAACTGAGCCAGCAGCACTGATCTCGACTGCTCGGGGCCAGCTGTAAAGGTCACCCCTCGTGCAACAGCGCCAGCCTGATGTTGTGTCTCATTCTACATATTTCCTCCTCTTCCCATTGCAGCCCCAGACTTCCTTAAACATGGCCCCGGGGCCCACGAATCCAAAGTAAGATGGGGAGCCCCCATGGTAGCTTTGTAGAGTCGGAGCCAGTTGGGGGCCAGCCTGACCAACAACTTCAGAGGGCCAGGTAGGAGAGAGAGAACAATGGGTAGACACACTGCCTTGGGTTCACACAGCAGATGAGCTTCTGATCCCTCAAGTAGTACCCCAGATGGCCCTTGATTCTCTGCCCCCTCCCAGGACTGATCCTGAGCACAGAGCTGCCAGAACAGTTCTGAGCACTCGTTGGGCATGTACTTCAACCCCTCCCCCACCCCTTCGATCAGCCATGATCCCTATAAGGTTACGGGGTTTTAAGACAGCAAAAATGAGCAGCACCGCCCCGCCATGTTGGTTGCAGGTGAGACGAGCTGCTTCTGGCTCACCCCAGATGGAGCAGCCTGACAGAAGACACCCAGATGAAGGCGCAGACCAGCATGCCGGGCAAATATGGGCCCTCAGAGGCTCTCTCCCAAGGGCTGCTAGAAGCAGGTCATCTCCTGCTGCCCCTTCGCTGATGTCCAGGCTGGCTGGCCGCAGTAAAAACACACCCCAGGCCCTGTTTTGGCCCCATCACCTCTTGAGACCTCGATTCTAAAACAGCGGGAGGGGTTGGGTCAGTCAAGGTCTGGCCAAATTAAACACAGTCACTTTGAGCGTGGGGGCTTGTGATTACGGACAAGAGGGTCAGTGCAGTGGGGCTTACAGTTGGTGGTGCAATAGGTAGAGAGACAGGGAAGTCCTGGCCCCAGGACCCAGCGCCAAGTGCTTTTGTGGATGGCATTATGTCACAGGATTGCCCCACGTGGCAATAAAGTCTTCCCACGGACCCCCCCTCCCCTGGCCCCCAACAATGACTCCATCCACAACCCTCCATACGATCCTTCCATTCATATCCCCTCCAACCATGCCTTCATCCCCTCCCCCCCAAAGGGTGGTTCTGAGGCCCCCAGCTGCCTCTCTGTGCTGGGGTGGGGTATTCCTCAGCCAGAACCTCCCCGACCTCTTCCTCGCCTGTGTCCTTCCTGCCCCTGTTGGGGTGCTGGGAGTGATCATTCTGGCCCAGGTGGCTGGGAAGTTCCTGTGCCTCCCGCCATTCTGGAGTGGTGGGGTGGTGCTGAGTCCCCATAACATCCCAGGGGCCACTCCTGGCATTGTTTTGCACCGCATGCGCAGGTGGAATCAAATCAGGTTGGTTATAAGCAAGGTGGGCCCCCCTTATTCCTGGAACTATCTCTCCAGCCCATGCTCCTGCTCTCTTCAAGACGAACCTTTCTTATTTTTAAATGTTGAAATAGAATTTTTTCTGTCTAGAAAATGTAGTAGCCACTCTTTGAAAATTCAGACAGTAGAGAAAGGCTGAAAAAAAAGAAAATTACTTAGAATGAATGGCCTTGAACAATTTTTGGTTACTATTTGGAATTTTTCAGGAATGTGTGTGTGTGTGTGTATTTCGTGTGTGTGTGTATATGTGACCAGGTTTTTGTTTCTTTCCATTCTAGGGATGTAAACACTGAGCACAGAAGGCATCATTGGATTTAATTGCACAGCTTTTAGGGAGAAAAGAGCTACTCCTGTAAATTCAGTCATCACATCAGAATTTCTGGAAATGTTGGAAATCATTAAGCATTACTGAAATGTAAAAACATGCATCTTAGAATCAAGAAATATGATATCAGTCTAGATTCATGTTTTTCTTCAGAGTGAAAATATCTATGTAATTCGTTTCATGGTCAACTCCGGTACTCTGAAGTGACAGCCCTCAGACGCGTTTCCAAGCCTCAGTAGCCGCGTAGTATTCCATTATAAGTTGGCACACGGCCGTAAGGGCTGGAGAAGTAGTGGCTAGGCACTTGCCTTGTGTGTGTGGCCAATGTGGGTCTTGATCCTGCACTCCATATAGTTCACCAAGTCCCCTCCAGGAGTGATCCCTGAACTGAGCCAGGAGGGAAACCCCTGAACATCACTGGTGCTTTAAAAATGATCATTATGATCATTTAAAAATGATCACTTATAGACTCTTGATTGCAGTTATAGACTCTTGTCCATATTTTCCTAAACAGAGATTTCTCCAGTTCCATGACTGG
>JAJIBD010033767.1:0-47174 GCA_021461705.1 Cryptotis parvus | reverse complement strand
ACCGAGGCAAGAGCACATATGTTTATGATATGCTGAGGTGGGAAGTATTTCCTACTAAGGCGCAGAAAGTGCTGAGCATAAAGGCGAAAGTGGCAGCTTCGTAAAATTGAGATAAAACGTGTGCACTCCGCTACTCAGGTGCAAGCAAAACCGCAAAGCTGAAGTTGATCCCCAGGTTGGGAGAAACCATTTCGTGCAAGGAACTCTCAGCATCCGTGTAAATAAATAACGAAACCTTCACAAGCCAAAGAGGGCAATGGGGGAAAACAGGCAGGCCGTCGGATGGAATCCTAAGAGTAAACGTAAATAGTAAAGAAATGCATAAAAAGCTCCAGCAACCTACAGGTAATCATCAGGTAGCGCCAAATTCGTTTCACAATGAGAAACACTTCACATCCATCCATCTCCTGCGGTGGAGGCGGCAGGAGTGGTAAGGTTTCACGCAAGCAGAGTCCCATTACGGGGGTCAGCCACACCAGTGGAGCCTGGCAAAGCACCTGGCCAAGCAGTTACAAAGCAATGCCGTTGTTTGAGACCTAGCAAATGCCACTTCCGCCTTGTAAGCCCCTCCTATTTAGCCGAGAGAGAAACATTTATCACTGAATTCTGTGCTATCGCCGAAAATGGTAGAAAACCAGGGCTGAGAAGCAAACTTGAAAAGACGTAATGCAAAGTTAAATGCCAGCGCAGTATTGAATAAACAGCCCTGGAATAATGCAATAATGTTGAATAGGACAGATGTACGAGAGTAAAACTCATATTGTTTTTCTTTAAAAACACACCAGCCCAGCCGACTCTTAAGTTCTGTGCTCGTCGATCACTCGGGTGTGGCTCGAGACCACATGGGATGCGGCGAATCCGAACCCAGGTTGGACCTTGTGCGCGTGCCTCACCTGTGTACTATCGCCGCCCCAAGCAAGCAAAACTTCAATTCAAGTTTTGCTAGCTATGGTAGAAAAGTCGCTGGTTCGTGCAAAAGAAAAATAGAACTGGCAGGCAGAAAAAGATAATAGAGGGGGTTAGCAGCAGGCCTTGCCCATCGACACTGGCTGCCTTCCTAAACCAGCTGGTCCCTGGAGCATTTCCAGAGGTGCAGGCTGGCTGCCCGGAGGCCCCGAGCCCAGCTTCGGGCCTAAGTATATCACGATTGCCCTTCCTTCTCCAGTTCACCTGCCATCCCAGTTGGTGGAGGATCGCCTGTAGGGGCCCGGGACATTCTGAGCACTGCTTCTGAGAGCACTCAGCTCCAGCCGCATGTAATTGATCCATGCATAAATTGTGCAGAGGAGTCTGGTTGCAACATCAAGGGGGAAGGATACTTTCTGTCATCAGAAGAGGAGTGTCCTTCTTAGAGAGGGAGGAGACCGCTGGAACCCTACAACCTGCTGGGACATTTGCATGCTGTAACTGTATATTCGGTATACTTGCCATATTTCACCAAGATTTCTTTGCTTTGAAAGCCAAAACTAATACCGCTGGTTATTCTCAAAATGTTATCCTCACCACACATTAATTACATAAAGATGATATGATTTTTCTATCTGGGAAACTCCAGATAATTAACTCGAAAGATACGAACCACTAAGTGAAATGCGGTTATGGGTGGAATTTGTAAGGTATTCTGTACTTGCTAAAAGCTGACGGGTTTGAATTTTCAAATGATGAAGGAACAGGGCTTGTATATTCAGAAACCAATAAAAATGTTACGATTTTCTTGAAAAATTAAATAAACAGAAGGGTAAAAAGTAAAAAAAAAAACTAATAAAGTTCAGTATAGCGACTTAAATAAATAAATGTGATTGGCAATAAAATTCATATAAAGCACATTGGAACAAAATAGAATTTTAAATGCCACAAATTATTAAATAACCCCCAAAATGCACAGACACATACAGAAACATAAGTTAGCTAAGCAGAGATGTGATTAAAGGAGAAATGTGCAAGGAAGAGTAAAGAGGGGAATGTTCTGTCATGCAAGATGACATTCAGAGTACGTGATTCTCTCCAAAGAAGCACACACATATAGAACTCGGGGTGAGATGAAACCCATTGTTGATGGGTCACCGGTGAAATTGTATCCTGAGCAAAGAACACCCAAGAAAGGAGATCAGGTAGAGCACTCCACAGCGAGCCCATGAACCACTCTAGGGAGAAAATACCCGCTTGGGCAGGGAAGAGGTGTGAGTTCAGCTTGGGCGTAATTCATTAGGTAGGATTTAAACAGGCTGTGTGTGCTTAATCCGAATCCTCGGTAGCACACACTGACATGGCTCCTCTCCCAAAGAAAAAATCACTACTGCCCACTTCTTTCATTTGCGTGGTAAATACCTTTCACTGTATCGTCGTGTCACTGTCTTCTGATTCATCATCAATTTCCAGCCTCAGCTGGCACCAGTAACATTCCATATGTCCTGTCTCATGCTAGTAGAGCCCTGGCGGCACCCTGCTCCAGAAACATAAAGTACCTCAAACCACTCCATCAGGTCACCAAGTGGGAATGAGGTCTATAATTTTTACTGGGTATTTGGCAGGCATATCAAATACGGCATCGGTAGCTTTTTGCCAGGCTCTGGCCGCATGGTGGGCATACTCTTGTAGTCACCTCTAAATCCAGCATTTATGATAACAGTATTTATTGGGAATAATTCATACCTTCCCAATCCACCCACCTAAGTGGCGCAGTTAAGAGCTGGGATTGTGGCTCAACACTGTAGTAGAGAAGGTCTACATGATTAAGACCCTGGGTTCGATCCCTGGCCTTGCATAAAACATTAATAAAGTAAACAAACAAGCAAAGTGAAGGGCCTCTCACTATATCCTGCTGGACTTCTCGTCCTAAACACCACACCAGAATACTCCTGTGGAGAAATCCCATGCTTTTAGTAAGCATCTCCAAATAGTTCTTTAATATCCCAACCCAAAGAAACCACTCCATATCTCTTCTTGTCTCTGCTGCCTTTGCCGGACATATCCAGAATAGATTCCTACTACAAAGTGCAATGTGACGACCAGGCTGTGTTCCAGCACAAAAGTATTGTAGTGGCCCTTCCACACTTTTAGAATAAAAATGGTCTTGCCTTGGTTTCATGGCTGAGCAATATTCCTGGAAAAGCATTTGAGACAACTGCTTGACTAGAGCCGCTATCGACTGATCCCACGGATGTCAAAAGATCACGTACGCCCACCTGGGCTACAAGATGGTCGACTTCTTGTTAAGACCCTGAAGGAACGGCTGCTTGAGGCTCTTCATATCTCTGAACTCTCAACCAGATGCCATTGGGCTACATTCAATAACGGATAGGTCAAATGGAAAATGTTACTGGCGCCCACTCAGCAAATCGATGAATAACGGATGTCAAGTGATCAAGTGAATATTCCAGCACACACACACAATACACACACACACACACACATCTTCCCTTCAGGCAATAATTTTGGAGGTGCTTCCACTCACTGGGGTATTTTTATTTTATTTAAAAAATTTATTATACCAAGGGTAAGTGATATACAATTAAAAGATGTTCATACTCGGTCTCAAAGCTATGCAGTGTTCCAGCACCCTCCCCTCTACTACCAGCCCCATCCCTGTCTCCAATGTCCCACCCCAATGTGCCCTACTTAACCACTGTAGGCTGTCCTATTCTAATTCTGCTTCCCCATCACCGCCCTCCTCCCCAGTTTGTTACAAGCAACTACAATGATGCATTGTTGGTGTATAAGGGCAAGATGCTGGGAAGAACCTGGTCTTAAACGTGTGATTATTAATTAAGCCTGGGCGCAGCTAAAAACTGGCCTGTCTCTTCTCCTGCGCTTTGTTGCCGGCTGTTGGCTGCAGGATGGGTGGATGGGGCCCTATCCTTGCTCCAAGTCCATCCGGCAGCCATCAAATTATGTGTCTGTTCTGACCCTAGGAGCTGTGCTGAACCTGGTCAGGGACCGAAGCCATTTTTCTCTCTCTGGCTGCCCATGGGCTGTTCCACGCGGGTCAGAGTGTTATTGGGGTGGTTTTGATTGACCTGCCTCTTGAATATTTAGTGTGTGTGTTGTTTTGAAAAGTTAGCATTGTTTGTGCTCACACAAAACCTTACACCAAATTATTTTCGGAAAGTGTACCCACAGCCATCTATAGTTTATTTTTGTCAATGGTTTTTATTTTTTATTTCTCAATCCTTTTCACTATCAATCATACAGTTTTTAATTATTTTAAGAATTGGCTTTATTATTTTTATACTTCCTGAGGTCATTGTAATAATACATTTGCTTTTAATTAACTAATGACACTTACATTTAATTTCTTCCCTAACTGTGAGGGAAATCAAAAATAACAAGAAATAGATTTATTTATCTTATTAACCCTGGAAGGCCACAAACCATCAAGTAATATCTAGTTGGTTTTGCCCCAAGAAACAATTCTTCCTCTTGGGACCATAGTCTATATACTGGAGAATGCATGCTTCAAAACTTCCCATTTCCTCTGTGAGTTTCGGCCTTTTAATTGGGATACTTCCTATGCTAGAAAACTGACCTGGAGTAGGAGTTTGAAATAATCCCCAGAGTGTATAGCGTTTCTTGGGGATCTCACCTCTCTTGGTTTCTGGGTTCTGCCAGGTGTCTTAAAAATGTAGTTGCATCTATCTGCCTTTATAGCTGGGAATTTACCTAATTTAAGTTATACATACTTTCTTTGAGGTTCAATTTTCCATGTTTAAATCTTGGATACACCTGGAGCCCTTTGGGTCTATGGGACAAACCAGGATTCAGACACTTCCCCAGATATCATTTCTCCTGTTATTCCCTCTTGTCCTGAAATGATCAGTGTCACCCACTAGAGAGAGGAAAATGCCACTTCGTCACGCCCTGGATGACTGTGCAATATCAAATTCACCCCACTCTGCACCTGCCCCTTGATCCGTGTATACGCAAGAACCATCACTGCATCACGTTTGTCCATTGATCCCTCGTGTACATGCAAAAGCCATCACTGGCCAGTTTCCCCACATTGATCCATATGTTCACTTAAGAGCCATCACTGCACAGTTCTGTCAAATGACCCGTGTGTAGACGTAGAAGGATCACTGCAGTTCTGGCTCCATTGACC
This sequence comes from Cryptotis parvus, assembly GCA_021461705.1. Classification (NCBI taxonomy): domain Eukaryota; kingdom Metazoa; phylum Chordata; class Mammalia; order Eulipotyphla; family Soricidae; genus Cryptotis; species Cryptotis parvus. Next base: position 42,076 of record JAJIBD010033767.1, on the reverse strand, counting down.
GGTATAACACGCAAGAACCATCACTGCAAGTTCTGTCCATTGACCTGTGTGTATACGCACTAAGAACCATACTGCACACAGTTCGTCCATTGATCCATGAGTGTACACATAAGAACCATCACTCACAGTTCCTGTCCATTGATCCATTAGTGTGCTCACTGAACCATCACTGCACAGTTCTCGCCCTTGATCCAGTGTCTGCACATGCAAGAACCATCACTGCACAGTTCTGTCCATTGATCCGCGTGTACAGCAAGAACCATCTCTGCACTGTTTCTTGTCCATTGATCCGTGTGTACATAGAACCATCACTGCACAGTTCTGTCCATTGACCGTATAGCCACACAAGAACCATCACTGTACCAGTTCTGCTCATTGTCACCTTTATGTAATGTGTTTTGGCATTTTTCTGCGCCTTCAATTCTTGACGTTTGAACAATTGGTTTTCTATTCCCGCTTATTCAGTTTTTATCCAAACCCTAGAATCAGCTGGTTTCATGAAATACTACTTTGGCCTTTTTCTGGATGCTATCTATTGTACACTAAGTTATTGACAACTTTAATTTTGAATCTCTTCTTATCTAAGGCCATAAAATAACTTCCATTTTAAGGTTATACCTTGTGATCCTGGGTAATATTTTTTAAAGTTTTAATCTCAGATTTATCACATATTTCCTTATTATAATCAAAGGTGGACTATTTTAAGTATCAGGAGTGTATAGTGCATACTAAAAATATGTTTTTAGTATGTATGGAGACGCTTACATGAGTTAAGAATCCGTGTATATATAAAACGTAATTTTGTAAGAAGAATGTGCATACAAAATTTTTTTTTATTCTAAAATTGGGTATATGTATCCTCATGCACTTATTTCAATGCTTTATTCCCACAAAATATTACATTAAATATCAAGCATTTTAGAAAAACCACACCCATACAGAGTCTCACTCTCCCACGATTATTTGTTTAAATTTAGCCCAACCAAAGTATTGAAGTTGTTGTTATTTTACATATGTTTTCTTTGAGTCTCTTGGGTTTCTTCAACTATATACTCACAGTCATATCACCTGCTTTGAGAATAGAGATAATTTCATTGCTCACTTTCTTATTTTCCTTACCTCTAACCTTCCTAATTACATGGTTGTTTCTTCAGAACAATGCTAAACGTTTCCATATATTATGTTGGACATTTTTCTTTATCTTGACATTATGGGAATGCTCTTAGTGTTTTCCCCATTAAGCACAACGCTAGCTTATGTGCAGAGATGAATCTGTTTTATGCAAGTTAAAGAAATAACTATCTCTTCCTATTTTATTAAATTTTTAAAAATTTCAAAAATAGAATATTGAATTTTGTCAAATGCCTTTTTCAGTGTTTAGAGATGCTCTTATGATATTTCTCCTTAGACCTATTAATATGATAGAATTATATTAATAGATATTTCCCCAACCCTTTATTATGAAATTTCTTCAAACATTACCTTTTAAAAGTTGAAAGGGTGTTTCACTGAAAAATACTCTCACATGCTAAAATAAGCATTAGCTGTATCACAATATGGAGTTCAAAATACTCATTTTAATATTTTTAATCAATTTGATTAGTTTTTAACATTGAGACTAAATCTCATATTACCTTAGAAAACATTCTACTCATAATGATTTGTTGAGTGCCTTTTTATCATTGTGATAGTTCTTACTTTTTTTTTTCCATTTGAACCTTTGTATTGCTTAACATATTGATTCTTTTATGCACTAATGTATGTATACCAGTCTATCTTTGCTTTATTAAAAACAATTTTGAACAATGGAAAAAAAGGTTTAGACTCCTGAAACAGTTTGTCCCTTAAAATGGTGAAATACTCTTGTAAAAATTTCTGGGATGGGTTATTTTTCAAGAGGAATGGATATTTTGTCCAAAAAGAAAAGAGAAAAAGAGACAGAGAGAGACAGAGAGAGAGACAGAGACGAGAGATAGAGAGACAAAGAGAGACTAGAGACAGAGAGGGAGAGACTGTCTATCTCGTCGAGACAGGCTGATGGTGGGCGTGGGGGCTGGAGGGAAAACTGGGAACGTTGGTGGTGGGGTGGGGTCGTGCTCTGGTGAACAGGCAGGTGTTGGAACATGGGTGACCTGAAACCTGATCACGAACAATTTTGTAACTATCTCGGGGGTGATTCAACAAACAAACAAACAAACAAAGGCCAGTTTCTAGTGTCCTCCATATGGGAATTTGTCTGTTTATTATTTCTTTCTCTTCTGGAGTCAGTTTTGTTGTAAGTGACATTGTTTCTTCTTTTGAATCATGTCAATTTTTTCTCATTTTCAAAGATTGTTTGCATAAGATTAAGAGAAGATTCTTTACAGTACTGTAATGATCTGTGTTGATCTACCCGTGTAGTATTTGATATGTCAAATACCAGCAATAATTATATTAGGTCATTCTCACGACCTAATATAATGGTTCTGCGGCTCTTTAGTTCCTGAGCAAAGCAGATGCCCCTGGACTCTACTAGCATGAGACAGAACCTGTGGAGATGTTACTGGTGCCTGCTAGAGCAAATCAATCGATGAACGGGAAGATAGTGATACAAATTATTTTGGATGCTTTCATTTTTTCAAATTTGGGTTTGGGTTACCAAATATAATGCTTTGGCAAAATGTTCTTGTCTTTCTGAAGAACTAGCTTAATGGATTTTAGTTGTGCTATTTCTTTCTTTTTTAATTTTTTGGCATCTGCTTTTTCTTTTTTATAATCCCTTCCTCCCCTGATGTTTTTTAGGTTTCTTCTTAATTTCTTAAGTAACTTACATACCTTTTGGTTTGTTCTTTTCCTTCGGTTTAATCTAATTTTTATCAAAGGCTATGAATTTTTCTCTGAGCACAAATTCTCTGTACAATATAGATCTAATATTTAGGACATCCACGATTATTTTCCCTATTTTTGAGTGGAACAAGTAAGTTTTATTTAATGGAAACTTGTACTTAGAAAGATGTGAGAGAAGAGCAGGCAGGGGGAAATATACAAGAGAGAACATGAGCTTCTCAGAGTTCAGAGTTCAGGCAAGCAAATAAGCAAGTAATCAAGCAAGGGTCTGTGTTCGAGGGAATAACATGGGCTTGAAGATTAAATTAAAAGTTTGGTAAAAAAAAGAGAGAGAGAGACAGAACAGGAGACTGAGAGCATACAGAGAGAGAATATTAGCAGTGTGAGGGAGAGGGCACTTGGGTCTCACGCCTGCAAAGGCAAACATTTTGCCGCAGAGGAGGTGGTGCAGCCGTACCCGGCCCCACCCAAACAGAGCCGCGCGCCTGAAAGTGCTTCACACTGGCCAATGCCGCCATCTTCCAACGGGACTTTCACTGCTTGAGACCAGCCCCTCCATCCGGAAATTTATCTGTTGAAAACTCAGTTGTGCGTTTTGTGACTTTGATCTCTATAGGTTTCGGGGAGTCTGGGCGTTACGTACTTACTTTCCATCTCCCTCACTTCTGAAAGTCTTGGCAGCCAGGGAGAGTCTCCCTGACTCCCCCACCCACTTAAAAAAAAAAAAAATTTAACTCTAACTGTATCACCCTGTTAAAATTTGAGTTTCCTGGAGTGCTTGGCTCACATTTGCAGCCAGAAACTCAAATCCACCCACTCACTGATAAACCCAGGGATAGCACAGAAGATTGGATGGGAGGGTAATGCTTAGAGGCGGCATCCCTATGTTGATTAACAAAATATGGAAAGCACAGGGCTTAGGCTGTACTAACATGTTTCTCGTTATTACCATACAAGGGCTTGGTGCTCCATGAGCGAGATACTACAAACTTCACTAACTTTCTTCTGAGGAAACATCTTTAGACCATTCTCTTATCTAATTATAACAAGCAATACAAAATAAATTATTGAGGGCCTTGCTATGTAGCTTGGGCTTAAGAGCTGTTGGGCTGAAAAATTGGGAGATAATTGGTGGTGGGGTACATATTGGTGCGGTTGGTGCTGTTGGAATATGGAATGGCTGTAACAAATGGTCAGGAACAACTTGCAACACAGAGAGTTATATGAAATTGTAAGGGGAAAACAAAATTAGAAAAAAAAAAAAACAAAAATATTTTTTGCTGTTTCTGAGTCACCTCCGCCCTGGGAGTTTGATCTCTAGTTGAAGAACTTGTTTGAGTAGTTGACATTTTTAATAAAAAATTTGCATATAGGCATTGCTTGTTATTATATAAGCTTATTGCAATTGTTATCAGAGAATATTGCATCTTACTGCTCTTGTCTGTTTCTCTTTTTTCTCTCTTTTTGCTTCGGTTTTTGGGTCACCCTCAGCGAGTATGCTTAGGGGTTGCTCCTGTGCTCTGTACGCAGGAAGCTATACTGGGGGCATCATATGGGATGCCAGGGATTGAAACCGGTTGGGTCGTAAGCAAGGCAAACTTACCCTACTTTAAAGTCACTCCGACTCTACCTGTTTTCTTTTTGAATTATCAGAGTCAATTTTGAAGAACCAATAGGGCATTTTAAAAGGACTGTTTGGGCACTGCTTTAAATGGTGAGTCAGTGATGATATAATAGATTTAGCTCATTAAACACTAGTTTAGGAGGCTTTCCTATGATTCCTTTGGTGTGATATGGATTAGAGGTGAATTTAACACCTCCAAGTACTAATTGGTCCCTGTTTGTTCCTTTTTGTATCTTCTGCTACTAAGTGCAGATTTGCTCAACGATTTCCTTATGAATTTTTGCACTTGACATAACAAATTACTCACCTTTGTATATCATTTTCCTTTTTCTGGCGAATATCACTGAGTCACCGTATATTTAGTTTACTACACATAGTAGCACTGGGTTTTCTAATTTTTTCTTTAATGTAAAAGAATACTATTAATTTGAAAAGTGCAAATGGTAACTCATTGCCTTTTTTCATTTCGCCAGGTGTTAACATCTAATGTTTGCTGATTATTTGCATGTATTTCTTTTTGAATTATTAATGTTCATAATAGTTAATAACCAGAGATACTCAGATGTTCAATAATAGTTAGATGAATAAATTTCACTATTTAATATAATGGAGTCACAATTATTATAATTTATTATACTTACATTTATTCTATCATTTTTGTTCCTTTAACAGTACTATAAGGTCATTATTCCCATTTCCAATTGATTCAAAGATTAATAAATTTTCACATATCAACATTCCTAAAATTGATAAAACTAGTGTGTCAAAGTTTAAGTGGTAATGGAGTTTTTCTTCCTCTTTCTCAAGTGGCAAAAAAAAAAAAAAGGTAATTCATTCAACTGACGACATACTAGATTCAATGAAATATGTCATTTCTCCTGTTTTACAGCGAGTGATGGTCCTGAATTTCGTTGATGTTAAGTAGTTTGTCTAAGGCAGCCAACGTAAAGATGTTTGGTGCACATAGATCAAAATGTTAAAGTGATTCTCAGGGAGAGCTTATAATTGTTCTTAGTCCTTTTTGCTCATCTTTTGTATGATTCCTTGAATATAGATATGCAACTTTCATAATAAGAGAAAAAATAAAATTCTTTTTCTCTTTCTTGCGAAAAGGGCAAAAAATGAGCCGGATATCCTCAGTCCACATGGATGATCAAAGCAAATCTCAGACAGACGGAAGAATTAAATAGAGAAATGAGGGGCGCTCGTGTTGGACTAAGATTGGGCCTGCAATTCAGTGGGTAGCCCCCAGGCACCCCGCACCACAGAGCCTTAGAACGTCGTCTGCAGGTCACGGCACTGAATGATCGGCCTCTTGGCCCAGAGTCACTAGCGGGATCTGGGTCTCCTGAACACTTCTGGGGAAATCGGATCCTGTTTAGCGTTACACTGTGAGGACCAAGCTGGTGGTGAATTAACCATGAGAATTATAAGCCACAGGGCCAGATACTAATGTATTTATCCCAAGTACCTAACTATATAGGAAAATATAAAATGAATGTAAAAATATAATGAAAATACAAAATGAAAAGGAAGGTAATGTGAATGTACAAATAACTATCAAAAAGCCAGAATCGGTAGTAAAATAACATGCCTACCTTATCCGCCCTCAAATTTAGTCCCAGACAGTTTCTGAGAACACTATATCTGAATTCTACTAAACATCTAGGAAAGTTATTTCCTATTTTATTCAATGAATAGAAAAATTAAGACTTGTGCCCGGCTAATTTTGTAGGGCTAATAACCAAAACCAGATAGAAGCTAGGCAAATAGAAGGGGAATTGTAAGCAGATGGAAATATCCTAAACAAAATATTTGTTAACTGAATGTCACTAATATTTAGAGAACTCAAGAATAGTTTAACATCATAATTTTTTTCACTTAATTCAGCATACTAATAGAAGGGGAGCGTGATTACACAAAAAATATGAATTAATATAGATAATTTTTTTTTTTAAAGATTCAGTACCTTTTTAGGATTAAAATACTTATAAAATTGAAATAGAGAGGACTGGAGCGATAGTACCGTGGGTAGAACATTTGCCTTGCATGTGGCTGACCTGGGTTCAATCCCTGGCATCCCATATGGTACCTAGAGCACTCACCATGAATAATTCCTGAGAACAGAGCCAGGAGTAACACCTGAGCATTCTAGGTGTAGTTCAAACCCCCACTCACAAAACTGGAATAGAAAAGGACTTAATTTGATAAAGATTATACATCCCTCAGAGAATATGTTAGACATAAATCTTTAAGAACTGGTACCCAGGTTCGATCCCTGGCCTCCCATAGTGTCCCCCCAAGCACCACCAGGAATAATTCCTGAGCAAAGAGCCTGAGCATTGCCGGGTGTGGCCCAAAAATAAAAACAAAAAACAAAAAAGAACTGGCTGAAAAACAAAGAGGACTTTAGTGATAGATACTATTTTACATAGTATTGCAAAATTCAAATTAAAACTATAAGAAAGGGAAGAAAATGTGAGACTTGAAGGGAAAAAAACAAATGTTTTTCATTATTTGTAACTGATTACCTTTCTAGATGGTCACCACTAGAGTAAACCATTAGAATCTAGGGTTCAGATAGGGGTTGGTCCGAAATTTTGTGTACAAAAATAAACAATAGAGTTGTATGCAAAATTGATAGAAATGAATATCCAACTAGAAAAATATAACCAAAAACTTAAATACAAATGGCCATAAACATAATAAAAAAGATACCATACGAGAATGAAATAAAAAGAAATACATTTAGTGGCATTAAAATGATAATACCATTGATTAAACTAAGACATATAAGATGTCTGTGTCTGTGTAGAAATGCAAAAACTGTACTGAATAGATGAATACCCAACACTTGCATGGAATCTACTTAATATCATAATCAAGTCAGTTGTCCTTTGCCTTATACACACGTTCACTGATGTCTCAATCAAAATGACAAAATCATAGTTACATGTGTATGTCCATCTGTACACATATATGTGAGTATGTTCTTTGAAAAAGAAACTTAGATAATCTACTCCACAAATTGTGTGATGAAATGACGATCCTTGAAGGACCAATTCAATATAACAAGAAACAAAAGAGGGTCACTTTCCTCACTCGCTGTAAGATCTATGCTGAAGTCACGGTACCACAAATCCGCTGCAGCACAAGAAGAGATGCAATAAACAGCTCCGTGGAATAAACACAGAGAACTCAACGGCCTCCCTAGGTATGAACTTGGAACTTCACAAGGATCAAAGAGGTACCACTAAAATCAGTGGGGAAAGGCTGAGGAGTATTGCAGAGTAGGACCTCTGGCTCTATCTACAAAGAAAGCAATACCCGGGTCCCGTTTGGCGTCACACCGATGGGGACCAAGCTGGTGGTGAATTAACCAGTGAGGCTTATAAATCACACAGCAAGAGAGACGCATGTCAGAGGATTTCTCTGGCCTTGGAAGGCAAGGAGGGTTCATATAACCAAACTTTAAAAAGCACAAACCAATCTGCACACATTTGCTGAATGCGATTACCTCCAAATGAAGAAGTTGTGTCTGATTTTAAAATAAAATAAATAACATGTGGCAATTAAGAGTCTGATAATAGGATTGAGGCTCTTTTCTTTTTTCTTTTTTTCTTTTCAAAGTCTAACACTGACAAGGGATTTACATCGAGAATATACAAGGGATTCTGCAACAAGAAGGGGACATCAACTCCAATAGAAAACGGGCAGATGATATGACAGGCAATTTACGGAAAAGGAGGCCCCCAAAGCTAATAAGCACGTGAAGTGATGCTCAGACTCATTAGTAGTCAAAGAAATGCAAATTAAAGCGAGATAGCACTTTGCACCTTTAGACTGGCAAAAACTGAGAAAGCCGGGTAATACCAATTAAGGGCAGAAATGAGGGGTGACGGGTTCCCACACATGGCCGATGTGAGTGTAAATTGGTAAAGCCTTTTTGGGGAACTGTCCCAAACTGCTGGTGCAAATTAAGCGTGTAGCCTTGGACTCCAAGAGAGACTAAAACAAAAACGCTGTGGAAATAATGGAGCGTTTTCTTAAAAGACCTTTATATAGTTTTTGCAGGCAAGCCCATGCCCCTACCCTGGAGACAACCTATCCCACATCCATACACGACCACCACCACCATCCTGCCGCCCGCCTTGGCTCAGGCAGTTCAGCCCTTGCATGAGAAACTGCCACTTCCAGCATTTTCACTAGAGATGGTGGGGAGAGTCCTGCTTCCAGGAGCTCCAGAAACGTGGTTGACCTGAACCCCATCTCCACTAGACCCTCCTAGTCAAGCCTTTTGGTGGGGGGCCTAGGGGCTGATATCCAGCACCATCCCTCTGAGTATGAGTCCCAATCGAAAAAGCCTTTCTATCCACATGGAAGCATCCACACGAATAAAGGGCGCAGACCAGCACATAGGCAAGCGAACAGCGCAGTCCCCAATCTTCATAAAGGCAGACATGCTTGTCCAGAGACCCATAGGGCCCCACGGTAGGGCCAAACATGCGAACACACACCGCATTCACGCACAGGCGTATTTGAGCATCTACGTGCGTGCACGCACAAACGCAGAGAGGATGTTCCGGAGCCGCACAGCCTGACCCAGCCCTGCTCCACCCACAGCCTTCTCCCTCTCGCCTCCTGCTGCTGCTGGTGACTGCACCTCCTGTTTCTCCAGGATTCTCAGAGCTGGGTTGTTTCCTTTCACACCCACTTTTTGAATGCAGAGAAATCTTGTCACCCCGACATCCCCAAACTATCAGTCTTCCTGAGAGTTTGACTCGAAGCAAAGCCCAGTCCAGAGTCCTGGGTTCTGGTCTCCTGACTTAGTAAAAGACGTTCAGGGCCAGAGCCGTGGTACAGCGAGTAGGGTCCTTGCCTTGCCTGTGGCTGATCCCGTTGGATCTCCCGCATCCCAAATGGTCCCCAAGCACTGCTGGGAGTCATTCCAGAGTACAGAGCCAGGAACAACCTCTGAGCATTGTTGGGTGTGACTCCAAAAAGAAAATAAACAAGCAAATAAACAAAAAGAAGCAAAGTTCTGTGCAAGGCAGAGGTTGGTGGATTCTCTTGCTGAAGCCCTGGCTGCTGGAGGGTTTGTGTCTGCTCCCTCTTGGTCAGGTCATAAGAATAACAGAGAAGCGTGAGCGGGGCTCTGACTCACGTGACTACATGAGTCGTCACCTGGGTTGGGAGCACCGGAATGGCTGGACAGCGCGTGGGGCCCTTCTCTGTAGGGCCCCTCTATCATGGTGTCAGGAAATGGCCAGCTCAGATCTGAGAGTCAGGATTCTAGGGAACCAGGTGGAATCTGCATGGCGGGGTGACCGAGCCTCGGGAATCACCCAGCCTGTCCTGATTCTAGGAGGGAAAGAGACCCCTGGTCCCCTTTTTCATTTATTCATTTTTATTGAAGTTTAGCTAATGTGGTAACAACAATGCTAAGATTTCTTTTTTTTTCTTTATTTTTGAGTCACACCAGCAATGCTCAGGGGTTACTCCTGGCTCTGCACTCAGGAATTACTCCTGGTGGTGCTCGGGGACCATATGGGATGCCAGGGATCGAACCTGGGTCGGCTGCATGCAAAGCAAACGCCCTACCTGCTGTGCTATCGCTCTGGCCCCTAGATTTCTGGTTTTGAAGTACATAGTTACTGCACACTATCACCCAAGTGCCCCCCATCCTCCACCACCGACCCTAGGTCAGTCTCTAGTCCACCATCTCTGCCCCCTGCCCCACGTGGTCATCTCAGTATTGATGAGATGACCCTACTGTGGTCATCTCAGTATCGTAATCCAAGGCTGAGTCTTGGTTCAAGACTGACTATTCCCTTGTGTTTCTCTTTACAGCGCTGAGGAGCGAGTGCTTCTCCCTTGGACTCCCCCACGCGATCCCTTCGTTCCATCCACGCTGCAGGAAGCGGCCAGATTCCCCCCAGAGCTGCATAATATTCCATCGTGGATAGAGGCCTCAGCGTCTCAACCTGTTCATCTGCCCTTTTCTTGAGTGTGAGAGAGCACGTGATCCTATTTCCTGCTTTGTTTTGGGGCCACACCCAGCAGTGCTCAGGGCTTCCTTCTGGTTCTGCACTTGGGAATCACTCCTGTCAGGGTTTGGGGGACCAGATGGGGGTGCTGGGGATGGAACCTGGGTCCACCGTGTGCAACACAAGCTGTGCTATCACCCCATGATCCTATTTCTAAATGGCCACACATGTGTATATGTGGAAATGCACACAGATACATCACACACACACACACACACACACACTTACATATAAGCTTCTCTCTCTCACGACACACACACAAACACACACACATAGACCTTGAACTCACAACTTCTATTATATGAGCTGATGTAGAGAAACATATGTGCATATTTACACACTCATCACACTCATGCGGCACACACACACACACACACAGTCCCAGGGGTGCCTTCTGAGAACCCTCAGCCACACTTGCTTTTTCCTTTCTACCTACCCCTGGGCCAGGGGGGACCAGGCTGGGCCTGGCTGGGCCTGGCTGGTACGGGTGGGCCTCCCACTCCTCACCTCCATCCACACTTCCCTTGTGGCAAGGGCCTGAGAACGAAAACAAATAACCTTGCAGTGTTTAAATAAGCAAAGTTTTGTGCAAAGCAGAGGTTAATGTACTTTATTGTTCAATATCATGTTTATAGTGGATTGGTGGAGGGAAAAATGTGATTAATTGCCCCGAAGCCCACGGATCTACAATTATTTGGTTGTTGTGAACAAATAAAAAGACGAGAGTATTCATCATATTCAAATGAGGCGGCAGAATAAATGATGGCGGGCTGCGGAGGAACAAAACCCAGGCGTGTTCCCGCACAATCGGAAGGCGACTGGCCCCTTGTCAAGCAGACGCGGGGCGGTGGCGGGAGCCGAGCCCGTTTATCTCTGTGCCGCCAGCCAGGGCGCGCGACCCCGCACGGGAGTGCCCGGGAGGGGGTGAGCAGACCTCAGGGTCACACCTCGCACCTCCACCCTTCGGGGATGGGAGACACGGGAGCCAATTTGGTAATAAAGACCTGTTTCCGGCCAGGCCCGGGCCGGGCGGGGCGCGGGGCTTCATTAGCGTCCCTTTCCCGGCCGCGCGCGCGCGGAGCTCAGGTACCGGCTAAATGTGTCTGCTCATTCATCATGATTGTGCCCTCCACTTTGTCACAGCGTGGGGATTTAAGGAAGATAGATGGTACAAGATGTTGTCTCCTCCACAGACGCTTTCTGCTCTGGTAAGTGTGTCCGATGCAGAATTATTTTGCCACTTTATTATTTCCTAGTGAGTGTTTGTCAGAGCCTTGCCTCTTGGAAGGCGCGAGTTGTTTCCTGTCACTCAGGGATGTCGCGGGAGCCGTGATGCTTGGCTGGGCTCGCCAGCCAGCTGGAACCCGGGCAGGGTCCCCAGGCAGGGCTGCGGGGGGTCCGGGGAGTCTGGGCTACAGGGCGAATGTCAAATCCAACAGCAAAGGTGGGAGGCAGGCTCTGGGTGAAGGCGGGGCCCGAGGGGCTTCGCAGGCGCTGCCTTGGCAGAGCCAAAGGTGGGGGTTTTTCTGGGCCTGGCCTGGCGGCAGGCCAGGCTGTTGGCTGGGGGTTGTTGGAAGTAGTGTCCAAAGGGCTGTAAGAGCTTGGCCTTGAGTGGAGCCAGCTGGGGAGGGGCTGGGAAAAGCTGGGGCCCTGCCAGGCGGCTGATGTTCTTAGGGGCCGCACAGCCAAATCTGGGGTTCGCCACTGGCACCCCATGAGCTGCCAGCTCAACCACGACTGCCAAGCGGCCCCGGGGAGCTGCCAGGAGACCAAGTGGGGAAGATCGTGAGGCTAAGAAGAAGGGGAGTGAGATTGCTCTGACGCCCCAGGGCCAGGCCAGAGCTTCGGTGCTCAGATCTGGGCTCAGGCCCTAGAGCGCTGGGAGAGGAGGACACTAATTTCTGGCGGTGCGGGATGCAATGGTGCAGGCCCTGGCATCCCCGGGGACACAGGGACAAGGCTGAGAAGCATCCGGGCACCGCCTGTCCTGTGGCCCCCGACTCTCACCCGCTGGCCCCATTCACCAGAGTACAACTGCCCATGGACACCCCAGTGCCCACCAGCGGCCGGTGTGGCACACCTAGGAGCGAAATCCTGGCTTTTCTTTCTTTTTTGCTTTATTTTTTGGGGGGAGGAGAGGAGGGTCTCACCCGGCGATGCTCAGGGCTAACTCCCTGGCTCTGCACTTGGGATCATTCCTGGCAGTGCTCAGAGGACCCTATGGGATGCTGGGGAAGGAACCCAGGTCAGCCACATGCAAGGCAAATGCCCTCCCCGCTGTGCTAACTCGGACCCAATCCTGGCTTTTCTGGGGCTAGTCTAGGATGAGCCCAGAGAGGCTGTTTCTAAGCGTTTTCAGGAAAACTGAGGGGCCCCACCCAGAAAAGGTGGTCTGAGCAGGGGGACCTGAGCTGGGTGGGGACACGCCATCTTCCATGTCTTCCTGGCCCCAGAGACCCCCCTGGCATTCACCTCGTACCCTGCCCCTCATCTTGGCAGCAGAGACAACACAACGGGGACAGGCCAGGGCTCAGAGCCCGGACTGGCTGTCTTGCTTCCTCGTTGGGGAATAGAGTGGTGGGTGACAGCAACCCCCACCAAGGTGCAGGGCACCGAGGGGCTCCTTCAGACCTGCCGCCTCACCTCTGTAACCCCTGACCACCCACTGCCCCTTCTCTGGTTCCTGGATGTGGGTCTCTCACCCAGCTCTATTTTCGGTAGCCTGGCGCGGCTTGCCACGTGGTCGCCGTGGTGTCCCCAGCCTAGTTTTCCTGGCCAACCTCTGGAAAGCTCAACCTGCAGCTGAGACAGGTTGCCTGGGATGCTGGCTACTGGCTGCCCCCGGGCACTGCCCTGTAGGAATTCTGGCCACACCCACATCACCCCCACTGCCATCCCTCTGCCCAGGATCTGGCTGAGCCCTGGGCTGTTCCCTGTCCTTGAGTGACCACTGGAAGATGTAATAATTCGGACCCATCACTACCACATGCCATGGCCTCACTCAGCAGATCTGCCGGTCCAGAGACCCAGTCCGAGCACCAGGTGAAGAGAATTCCCTTACAGGGATCTCTCTCCAACCCCCATTCAGTTGACGGGGGCTGGAGCACTTCGGTGTGGCTCTCTTTGTCCACAGGAATACTCTCTAGGCACTTAGCTATCTGCCCCATTTTGTCGCTGAGAAAACTGATGGAGATATTGCAGTAATCAGTCATGGAGTAGGGACTAGACTCCAAACTCAAGAAAATTCTGAAGTCTTAATGACTTCATTGTGAAGGAGGGACTCTAGCAGGCATGACTGACATCCACTGCATCCAATCAGCATTCAGTCCCATTCCAGTGCCCTTGTTCCTGTGTTCCTGAACAGGACTGATCACTCAGCCACTAACTCTTCATTCCTTTCCACAGATCCAACCGGAAATCCTGCACTTGCCATTCACAGCAGTATTAATATGAAGTTTATTTATTAATATAGTTTATTAATATAGTTTCCTTTTTTCCTCTCTTACGATGTTGCTTTCCTTGGCAGGAGGTTCCTACAGATTTCTTTACATTGGTTCGTGCGAGTCTGCTGTGCTTGTGTTGTTCAGTGAGATCAAACTGCCAGGAGGTGAGAGCCAGGGAGGGCAGCTGGAGTGGTCCAGCCAGAAGCCCTGACTAGCTGCATTCATAGAACTGCACACAAGTAGCTTGTTGGACAGAACTGAGCCAGCAGCACTGATCTCGGCTGCTCGGGGCCAGCTGGAAAGGTCACCTCGGCAACAGCACCAGCCTGGATGTTGTGTCCCATTCCACATATTTCCTCCTCTCTTCCACAGCCCCAGAGACTTCCTTAAACATGGCCCTGGGCCCTGAATCCAAGCAGCCTGATGGGGAGCCCATGGTAGCTTTGGAGAGTCGGGGCCAGTTGGGGGCCAGCCTGAGACCACGAACCCCAGAGGGGCCAGAGAGAGAGAACAATGGGTAGAGCACTTGCCTTGTCCACAGCAGATGAGTTTGATCCCTGGCACCCCAGATGGTTCCTTGATTCTCTGCCCCTCCCCAGGACTGATCCCTGAGCACAGAGCTAGAACAGTTCCTGAGCACTGTTGGGCATGGACCAACCCTCCCCCCCACCCGATCAGCCATGATCCCCATAAGTTACTTAGTTTTAAGACAGCAAAAATGAGCAGCACCGCCTCCCGCCATGTTGGCTGCAGGTGAGACGAGCTGCTTCTGGCTCACCCCCCCAGATGGAGCAGCCCCGACAGAAGACACCCAGATGAAGGCGCAGACCAGCATGCCGGCAACATGGGCCCTCAGAGGCTCTCTCCTGGGCTGCTAGAGCAGGTCATCTCCTGCTGCCCCTTCGCTGATGGAGTCCAGGCTGGCGCAGTAAAAACACACCCCAGGGCCCTGTTTTGGCCCCATCACCTCTCTTGAGACCTGATTCTAAACAGCGGGGAGGGGTTGGGTCAGTCAAGGATCTGGCCACCAAACACAGTCACTCTGAGGCTGGGGGTTTAGGACATGGACAAGAGGGTCAGCAGAGTGGGCGCACTTCAGTTGGTGGCAATAGGTAGAGACAGGAAGTCCTGGCCCCAGGACCCAGCGCCAAGTAAGCCCCAGTGGATGGCATTATGTCATCAGGATTGCCCCACGTGGCACAGTCTTCCCACGGACCCCCTCCCTGGCCCCCAACAATGACTCTCCATCCACAACCCTCCATACGTATCCTTCCATTCATATCCCTCCAACCATGCCTTCATCCCTCCCAAAGGTGGTTCTGAGGCCCTCAGCTGTTCTCTGTGCTGGGGGGGGGGGGTATTCCTCAGCCAGAACCTCCCCCGAACCTTCCTCGCTTGCCTGTGTCCTTCCTGCCTGTTGGGGGTGCTGGGGAGTGATCATTCTGGCCCAGGTGGCTGGGAAGTTCCTGCTCCCCCCCCGCCATTCTGGAGTGGGTGGGGGTGGTGTTGAGTCCCCATAGCTACTCCAGGGGCCACTCCTGGCATTGCTTGTGACCATGCGCAGGTGTGGGAATCAAATCAGGTTGGTTATAAGCAAGGTGGGCCCCTTATTCCTGGAACTATCTCTCCAGCCCATGCTCCTGCTCTTTCAAGATGAACCTTTCTTATTTTTAAATGTTGAAATAGAATTTTTTTTCTGTCTAGAAAAATGTAGTAGCCACTTTTGAAAATTCAGACAGTAGAGAAAGGCTGAAAAAAAGAAAATTACCTAGAATGAATGGCCTTGAACAATTTTGGTTACTATTTGGAATTTTTCAGGAATGTGTGTGTGTGTGTGTGTGTGTGTGTGTGTGTGTACATGTGACCAGGTTTTGTTTTCTCCATTCTAGGACAACACTGAGCACAGAAGGCATCATTGATTTAATTGCACAGCTTTTAGGGAGAAAAGAGCTACCTGTAAATTGTCATCACATCAGAATTTCTGAAATGTTGAAACATTACATTACTGAAATGTAAAAACATGTGCATCTTAGAATCAAGAAATATGATATCAGTCTAGATTCATGTTTTTTCAGAGTGAAAATATCTATAAATACTGTTTCATGGTCAACTTCCGAAAATCTGAGTGACAGCCCTCAGACGTGTTTCCAAGCCAGTAGCTGCGTAGTATTCCATTATGTTGGCATCACGGCCGTAAGGGCTGGAGAAGTAGTGGCTAGGGCACTTGCCTTGTGTGTGGCCAATGTGGGTTCGATCCCCGCACCCCATATAGTTCACCAAGTCCTCCAGGAGTGATCCCTGAACTGAGCCAGGAGGAAACCCTGAACATCACTGGTGCTTTAAAATGATCATTATGATCATTTAAAATGATCACTTATAGACTCTGATGCAGTTATAGACTCTTGTCCATATTTTCCTAAACAGAGATTTCTCCAGTTCCATGACTGGTTCAGAGAAGAAGTTTTCCTGCCGGGCGGTTTGTAACAAGTCCACTTGCCCCCCCACCCCCAAAGAGAGACACTGCCATGGAACCGCCTAAGGACCACCTGCATGGGGACCTGGGACTGTCGGTTTGTATCAATTCTCGAAGAACAAGTCAGAGAGCAGATCTCTCCTGAATATCCGCTCGAACTGAGCCGTGTGACCCACTCGCTGTTCTGCAACCTGAGATAAGGCTAATTTGGGGGCAGCCATGGCAAGGGATGGAGGTTTATCGGTGTGTGACGGTCTGCAGGAGCCTCGGTGGCCCCCTGCGCAGGGCAGATAGTCAGGCCTTGGCAGCCTCGTGAGGTTGGCTGCCTGCCCTGGCTCCACGAGCTCTGAGGACGCGAAAGCCGGACACAGTGTTCAAAGACGTGGCTGTCCCCAGGCGCCGCTCCTGGGTAGACCTGGGGCCTGGCCAGCGGCGCTGCGCTGAGGGCTCCAAGGACTCTGAGAACCAGAGGAAAGACCTCTGGGTCTGGTGGGCTTTGAGCTCCATCTGTGAGCTGGGCCTCAGGAGACCATGGGAAACTCAGGCCCTTAGAAGTTTCCAGAAGACATGGGCTGACCATTGCCATTTGCTAAACCCTCGTGATGTCCCTGGCAAGGGCTTTATATTCCTAGCTGACTCTTTCTTGTAAGGTGATGTAACAGCCCCGCTTGCGGAGAACAAAGCCTGGGAGTGACCAAGCCAGGATGTCGCCGCTGCCCCTCTCCCCCACCCCGACTGCCCCCTCTCCCGCACCCCCACCCCGACTGCCCCACTCTTACTCAGCAGCCGAATGAGCTTCTCAGCTGACCAGGACAGTTCTATGACCAGGACAGAGGCGGTCTCCTCAGGATCATGGGGCAAAGTTCAGAGCTTGAGGGGTCCGGATGGGAAGCTTTTGGCTCCCCAAACTCTTCTGACTTCACTCTTCCCACCCCTCTGTTCTTGGTTCTAAGCGTTTGCTTTTTGCACTTTGAAAGCTCCCTGCCCCAGGGCCTTTGCACAGCACTGCTATGGCCTTAGCTGCTGAAACTCTCCTTTTTCTGGCAGTTTCTTAGATTCTCCCTCTTCATCCTTCCCCCTCCCAAGCAGCCTCCTCTGTCCTGCTCTGTAGCACGAACTTGTCACGGCTACAGCAAATCGCAGGTGATTGACAGTTCCTACACCAATGGCGATTGCCGGGGGCTCCACCCAAATAAGTGTTGACTGTGTTATTTATGGCTTCAGTGTCGGGCCCCTGACATTGAGGAGCTGCTCCCGTGGCTAGCCTGCTCGTCACGGCGTCACCCGGCTTTGTAGCCAGACACAGAACAGAACCTCTGCGTTTGGCTGAATGGATGAATGATGATGAACTTGCAGCTTGGAACTGAACCCTGGTCTCTCTGGAGCAGGTGGAGCCACTTGGTGCTCAGTCTGCAGGCACGGGGTGGGGCGGGGGCTGCCTGCCTGTTCCTGGGCCCTTGGCACAGGTGGCTGCAAAGCCATAGAGAGCCCAGGCCCTGCCAGTGCGACAGAGCCGGTCTGCAAGTAGCTGCTCTGTCATCCACAGCGTCACCCCAGGAGACAGGGGCCGCTGAGTTCCACTAGATGGCAAGTCTCAGGTTTGGGGCCAACCTGGACTCTCTCCTTCCCACTGGTTTCCCACTGTCCTGCCTTCCTGGCCTTACAGGCCATGTGCTGTGCCGCTGTGGCCACATGGTGGCAGTGTTGGCACCAAGTGGGCTCCAGAGGCTCCACAGCCTCGGAGCTTGGCTCCTGCAGGATGCCCAGAGAGACAGCAGCACCCTGCACACAAAGGGTGCAGGGGGTGCTGTAGGGCTCTGGAGGCCAGAGTGGGGGGGTACTAGTGTGGGGGCAGTCGGGAAGTCTGGATGCAGAGTTCACATGTGCACGTGTGTGTGTGTGTGTGTGTGTGTGTGTCTGTGTGTGTGTGTAGGGGCTATGCCCATGCCTGTATTTACCATGTGGCTTTGTGTCTATGGCTCTGTGTGTGTGTGTGTGTGTGTATGTGTGTGTGAGGGGCTGTGCCCATGCCTGTATTTACCATGTGGCTTTGTGTCTCTGGCTCTGTGTGTGTGTGTGTGTGTGTGTGTGTGCGTGCCCATGCCCTGGGCGTCTGGTGACCTCAGAGACAGCCTTGGGGGCCCCGAGCCCTCTCCCAACCACCCACCTAGCCACAGTTCTCAGTCCACCCCGAGCCCCCAGTCCCCAGGTTCCCCAGGGGGTCCCATCCAAATGGCAAGCCCCTGCCCTGGGCATGGCAGCTGGGTGCCTCCCCACCAAGCGCCAGCTCCACCGGCTCATCTGCTGACCCGGACATCCCTGCAGGACACAGACACTTCCCTAGCCCAAGGGCTGGGAATAAGCCCGGTCTGAGAGTGCCCGGGTCTGCGAGCACCCAGCAGCCCCCGGTCTGCATGCGGTGCCCTGCCAGGCCGGGCGCAGTGGGGCAGGCAAGGAGCGGACTCCTGGGCATGGCGGCGTCTCCACCCTCAGACTCTGGAGGCGGCCGGAGATGTTGCTGAGTGTCTCCCCTCCGACCCCGTCACGGAGCCTCTGGTTCTGTTCTTGCAGGGTCCCTGGTTCTTCTTCAGCCCCGGGCTCCTGCCCAGTGCTGCAACATTTCCCAGAACAGTCCCGGCTCCTCCCACCCCCATTCGGCTTTCTTCCCCAGGCCGGGCCGGGGTCCCCGGTTTCACGGTCCTGTCTGCCACCCTTCCCTCGCGTTATTAATAACAGGGTATTAGGCAAGAGACGTCTATTGATTCCGGCGCAGGCGGCTCCGGGGGGGGTAATTTATGGAAACACTGGCGTCCTCGGTGGTAAATAATGAGGTGATTGCAGAGACGGGTCACTAGTGAGTGGCCTTAGCCCACTGCCCTGTCCACCAACACACAGACTCATCACTGCAGGGAGAGGAGAGAGACCCCAGCCGGCAGTGAAGACAAAGGACTCGGTGGGAGGTGCCAGGAAGGCAGACGAGCAGGAGCCTGCGGCTGTGGGGTCCAGAGCTGGCCGAGCGGGCAGCAGCAGCAGGACAGACAAGGACAGGGACGCAGAGGGAGAAGCTGGGCCCTGCCGGGCGCAGGGGGAGGCCAGAGACAGGAGGAGAATGAGGAGAATGGGGGTGGGGAGCAGCGGGGTGGGATGCACTGGGCAATATGAGAGGACTGGGGTGGGGGTCCCCATGACTGAGCCACGGTGCTGTGTCCCGGCCAGGCAGCTCTGGGGAGACGGCGTGCTGCCGGGGCAGGTAGAATTCAAAGGAGATTCGCAGGGCAGATGACGTCTCGCCAATGTCAAGGGTACAAGACTCTGAGGTCCAGTGGAGTGGACCAGGGAAGAGGCCTTCATGACTACCTGGGGGAGCCTCTGGCCTACCGGCTGAGAGGCTGTGGGCGCTCAAGACGCTACTGTCCCGTGTTCGCGCCCTGCTGCCCATCCATCTGTGACTGTGCCACTCCACCACGCGGCTCCAGAACAGCAGAAAGCCCCTGTCCAAGGAGCAGCACCTAAGCCCCTTTGCGGCCACACCCCTCCTCCCCTCCTGCCCACATGTGCTGGGGCCCGGCCTCTCATCTGTGTTTGGAAGGTCCTTGGCCTGGCTCTGCTGTTCGTACCTGTCCCCTCCTCGTCCAGAGGGACCAGCCCAGAGACTTTCGCTTTCAGCCCTGACCCCAGCACTTGACGTGGGCTGCCATATTGGTGACCCTTCTTTGGCTCTTTGTCCAGCTGTGTTTTCCATCTGGCCTCTAAGTGTGTGTCCTGAGACCTCATTCTGGACTGGACACACCTAGTTTCAGCCTCCTCCTCTGAGCTGCTGACCCAGTCGGGTGGACACGGCCAACCTGAGCAAACCTCACACTCTACGGTTCCCTTCCAGGCCCTTCCTTTGTCTCCCATTCTTGCCTCGTAGCCAGGACATTGAAACTCATCCTCGGTGGCTCCCAATGGTCACGGCTGGATTAGCTTCTGTTTCGCCCTTTATAGGCGAAGTTCAGAAAGTTTCCATAGTTCACTCTGAACAAGGCTGTCGGGTGGACTGTATTTTACCATCCCTGCTTTGGATGACGGGGCCAGTGCATGAGTCTGTATGCGCACATGTGTGTGTGTGGGGGGGTGCGCGTGTGTGTCTGTGTGTGTGTGTTGGGGAGTGGGGTGCCAGGGAAGGGGGTGCATGCTGCAGGTAGGCCACGCCAACCGAGTTTGGTTTCGTGGGCAGAGGAAACCACACAGCAACCTGTGCTTAGTCTGGAGAGGTTGGCGGAGGAATCTCACAGCACAGAGAAGACGGGTCGGGGGCAACTACAGCAGCAGAACTGAGAAGGGTCTGAGGAAAGAGCCTTGGAGAGGAGCTCAGGGCTGATGGAGCACCAGGAGAGGGGAAAGCCCAGGGTCAGAGGGAGCATAGAGAAAGGGGAGGAGAGCCAGGGGTCAGAGGGAGCACGGAGAGAGAGGGGAGGAGGAGGGAGAGGCCAGTGGTCAGAGGGAGCACGGAGAGAGGGAGGAGAGCAGGGGTCAGAGGGAGCACAGAGAGAGGGAGGAGGAGAGCCAGGGGTCAGAGGGAACAGGGAGAGAGGGAGGAGGAGAGCAGGGGTTAGAGGGAGCACAGAGAGAGGGGAGGAGGAGAGCCAGGGTCAGAGGGAGCACAGAGAGAGGGGAGGAGGAGAGCCAGGGTCAGAGGGAGCACGGAGAGAGGGGAGGAGGAGAGCAGGGGCCAGAGGAAGCACAGAGAGAGAGAGGGAGGAGGAGAGCCAGGGGTCAGAGGGAGCATGGAGAGAGGGGAGGAGGAGAGCCAGGGGTCAGAGGGAGCACGGAGAGAGGGAGGAGGAGAGCAGGGGCCAGAGGGAGCACAAAGAGGACAGGAGGTTTGAAAGGCAGCAGGGAGGCAGGACCAAGGGCGCTGGGCGGCCTGCAATGGAGAGGTGGCCTCATGGCTGTTTCATCAGGAGGAAACTGTCCAGAGTGAAGGGCAGGTGGGGCTGGGGGACCTTCAGCACTGACTGAGGCGAGGAAGAGCCTGGAGTGACTGGCCCAGGAACCCTTGGCTTTGGGGCGTGATTCTTAGGGCAGTGTCTGGGGAGGCGAGAGCTGGGCGTGGCAGGGTGGTGGCTGAGGGGGCGGGTGAGGGGGAAGAGCCGTCACCAGCTCTGATGGGCATGGGACACCCCTGATTGTATTGCCTCGGTGCCTCTGGGCATGAAGAGAACACACCGGAAGGACAGTCACTCCTTGGACATCCACCGTGGGCTCTTCTGTCCATCAGCCCCAGCCCCATCCGGCAAGATGGGTATGTACGGAGGGTGTAATCTGACATCAGGTTTTGAAGGCAAAACCCTCCGCTCTGAGAATTTCAGGGTCACAGCTGGGCTCCCTACTGGCTCTCCGTTTCTCCACTTCTGCGTTTCTCCCATGGTCCCGGGGCCTTCCTGGATTTCTGCAGAGAAGTGAGTGCTCCCCCTGAGTGCTCCCCCTGGAGCTTGTCCCTGATTGTCTTCGGCCCAGTGAAGGAGGAAAGAGCCTCACGGAGGGAGGCAGAGACAGGGTTTACCCCCAGACCCTCCTACCCCAGGACCTCCCCTGGCCTGCAGCTCTTTGTGCCTGGTAAGGCTGTCAGTGCTCATCCTGAAAGAAGCAGTGAAGAACTCCAATGCGCTCCTCTTCCAGGAAGCCTTCCAGGCTGTCCAGGTGATTCGCCCTAGCTCTGCTCCCTTTAAACATCACTCTGTCCTTCCATTGTTGTCCAAAGACAACCCTTGGTTGAAAGGTCAGTGCCCACCTTCCTGGTGCTCCCAAACAGGTCACCTGATCTGACTGGGCCCAGGGCCAGGCCAGAGAAGGCAGCTGGCCCACAGGGACTGAAAGAACCAAACATCCAGCCTCGGGGGACCCCCAGCCAGGAGCCCATTCCGGGCGCTGCTGACTGCCTGCTGTTGGCCACTCCCCAGACCCCCAATCCCCGCAGGCAGGGGCGAGGAAGCGTGTGCGGGATGCTTTGTTCCTGACCTCCAACCACAGGGAGAATAAAAGTTTGTGAAATATTAGTTTAATAAGACACGCGACTACTGTTAAGGACCCAAGCGGTCCTTATTCATTATTCATGCGGCGGTGTGATTTAGGGGCGAGCGGGTCCCAGAGCTCCTGCTTCTCCCCAGCGCCGCTCCCCCACCCTGCAGCACGCCCCAGCACCACGGTCCTCGCCCCACTTTGCACAGGCTCATCTGTCTGCCCAACCCCTTGAGGGGCACCAGTAGGGTCTCAACAGCCCACCTGTACCCTTTGAATGTACTGATTCTCCTGTACACTTGGGGCAGGGCACGGGCACTCTGATACAGGTCATAATTGAGGGCAAGTGTCTCTCTGCGTGTGCACAGGGGGGTGATGGGTGGCCGCCCACTTTTCCCAGCCCTCTTCCTGTCTCCCCTTCCTCTGTTTTCCCTGCTCCCCAGCAAAGTTCTACCCTTGGAGGGTAGAGCAAAGTTTGACAGACAAATTGGCATGGGCTGTGTGACCTTCCCTGCTTCATTGCCATCTCTGGACCTCAGGGACCCCCTCTAAGACTGGAGCTTGAAGGGAATGAATTCAAAGTTTCCCAGCTTAGGGGAGGACAGGAGAAGGGCAGGGGCTCCGCCACGACAAACCCTTCATGTACACCACAGTTAAATGTACATGCCAGTGCCGGAGTGATAGCCCAGTGGGTAGGGTGTTTGCCTTGTACACGGCCAACCTGGGTTTGATCACCGCATCCCATATGGTCCCCGAGCACCGCCAAGAGTTAATTCCTGAGTGCAGAGCCAGGAGTAACCCCTGAGCATCGCCGGGTGTGACCCAAAAAGAAACAATAAAAAAATAAGTAAATAAATAAATAAATACATGTACACGCCCAAGATCTCACACCCAATCTTCATTTACACTTTCCTGACCCTTCAGATCCCGCCCCTGCTCCTTGTCAATCAGCACTCCTGTCCCCCAACTCCCAGAAGGAATCACTGCTCTGATTTCTTTTGCTACAAATTAGTTTTGTTTGCCCTTGAACTTCCTGTCAGGGAAATAGCAATGCCTGGACCCCTGTGGCTTGTGTCAGCCACTTGCCCATTTCAGTTGCCAAATAATTCTCCACTGTAAGCTTAGTCCACGGCCGCCCGTTCGCTCACCTACCAGCCACTGGTGCTGTTTCCGATGCTTGCTTTGGCGAACGTGTATGAACACTTGCACACAAATCTTTACTATGTGGGGATACGTCTTCATGCTCTCTTTGGTAAATACTTGGGGAAGGAATCTTATGTTTCCCATTTAAAGGAGCTGTCTGTCTGTTTTCCAGAGGCTGTGTTGTTCTCTACTCTAGCAGCAAATCCCGAGTTCCCTGGTGGTTGTGCCCTTGGTGATGTGGGGCTTCACTTCTGCTGGTCTGGTGTGCGCTCATTGTGGGTTTTGGCCTTTCCTTCTGACACAACGCTATTGATCACGTTTACATGTGATTATTGGTCACTTATATATTTTCTTTGGTGAAGAGTCTAAACGTTTTAGTCAATTTTATTGGGGTAGTTTGCCTTTTTAGTATTGATTTGTATGACATATTTATATATAAAGAAGACAATTCCGATGTGAGATAGAGATATGTTAATATTTCTCCAGTTCTGCCTGGCCTTTTCATTGAAGCGTCACTTGGTAACTTAAAAAAAACAACTGAAAACTAATAACAGCCCATTTATCAACTTTTAAAAATAGCTTGGGGGTGTGTGTGTGTGTGTGTGTGTGTGTGTGTGTGTGTGTGTGTGTGTGTGGTCTCTGATACATCTTTGCCTACTCTGAAGTTGTGACTGTGATTTTTCTTGTATTTTCTTGAGAGTTATAGCTCTTATGATCTTTCTTGGAATAATCTTCGTGTGGTCTGGGGTAGTCTCTGGGGTACTGCCCAATATGCATCTCATTGTTGTAGCATGGTTTGTTTTAAAGACTTTTCCTATTCTGGTTGAATAGCTTTGTTGTCTTTGTTCAAAAAGAAAAAAAAAAAGGTGACTCTACAGTGGTTACAGTGGGTCTATTTCCTTACGAGGCTGATGCTCATTTGATCAGCTCTTCCAGCCAGCTCTCCTTGGCTAGCTTACAGAAAGTTTGAAAATCAAGTTGAGCGAATCCTCCTGCTTATTCTTCCACAGGATTGTTTGGGCTATGGTAGGTCCTTTGCTTTTCTGTAGATAATTGAGAATCCAATTGTTGATTTTCATCAAGACACCACTGGGGTCTGGACGGGGATGTGTGTGTTTCTCTAAGCCACTCTGCCGAAGTTCCAGGAAGCCCCGGCCCTGATTTCAAAACTCCCCCACCCCCCCCCCCCCAACAGCTCCAGAGCCGTCCTCCCACTGGGCTGCTCCGGTCAAAATGACAACCCCATTTGTGGTGAAAAGTGCTAAGTTTCAACTGAGACTGGCAATCCTTAATAGAGGGGGATGAATGACAAGATAGGCATAATAAAATTGATTTTGAGGGCCGGAGCGATAGAACAGCGGGTAGGGCATTTGCCTTTGCACGTGGCCTACCTGGGTTGGATTCCTGCCATCCCATATGGTTCCCCGAGCACCGCTAGGAGTAACCCCTGAGCCTCACTGGGTGTGACCCAAAAAGCAAAAAAAGAAAAAATCTTTTTGAGTGCATAAGGATAGAATCTGGTGAAGGGGTGGTATTCTTCATTACAGTCTGCGATCTACAATGGTTACAACTTTTCAAACAAAATTTCTTTTTATAAAATAGGGTCCGTTCCCTTCCCCCCCATGTCCCCAAGGCAGGGGTCTCCTGCCGAGCCTTGGCTGAAGACAACCCGGAGCCATCTGCAGTGTCCCCAGTGGCTGCTCGGCACTCTCACACCGGCCTAGCCAAAAGCAGACGCTGGCCCTGCGGGGCGTGACCTGGCTGGCCAGCTCCGGGCCTCTGCTGATGTGGGCCTGCGTGCTGGGCTTCTCCATCACCTCCAAGGACTGTGAGGATGATTGAACTATAACAGCTGCCACCCACAGCCCCAGGCAGGTCAGGGGCCAGTGCTCAGCAGTGCTAGCCAGGGTGGCCGGAGCAGAGAGGGTTGTTGGAGAGGATGGGAGTGGCCCGTGGTGAGCAGATGGCCTCGGAAGCCAGGGCATGACTTCAGTTTTTAACCTGGCATCAGGTGGGGGCTCCATCCAGGCTCTGAGAGGTGACATCTGATCTGTGATTTGGAAAGGATGCGTCTGGCTGCTTCGTGAAGGCTGCTAGGAGGAGGTCGAGGAGGCAGAGAACCGAGTCCACAGACTCCTGCCCAATCCAGGCGAGAGAGAGGGGCACCATGTGCCAGGCTGGGGTGGGAAGCACTTTGGGGGTCTAGCGTGCCAGCCTGGCCCAGGATTTTCGCACTGAGCTGGGCGTGGGTCGAGAATAAAAGTCAGGAGAGTGAGTGCGAGGGCTGGGCTCGAGCTGCGGGCGGCACCAAGACGCTCAGGATCCCACTAGCATGACAAGGGCGAGGGGCTTCAGGGTGCAGATCCCACAGGGGGCTAAGGCTGTTGATGGGGTTGGGTGGCTGCTACACCACATGAGAGGTCGGGCTGAGAGGCTTAATTCTGGGAGCAACCCAGGTGACGCAGGTCGAGTCGTAGGGCAGGAAGGCAGGACTTGAGGAGAGACTGTAGCTGGTGTAGTCTCAGGGGCCTGAACATGCCAATGTTGGATGGAAAAATGCCTGGGACAGGAGGTGGAGGTGCAGGAACCAGGGGACAGGCGACAATGACAGGCAGGAGGCAGGGGCAGGTTAGAGAGACCCCGGAGCTGAGGGAGGGGCGCCATGGGGGTGACAGGTGACTTTGACCCACTGGCTCCGGGGACATGACAAGGTGAAAACTTGGCAATGGGGTACAGGAGAGGTTGTTGGGCTGTCCCCCCACTTGTGTTCCTTCTCTTCTATGCTATGACCTAGCCTTCCCACAACTCAGGGATCCGTCCCCCCACTTCCCAGAGCCCAACCAGAGGTCCCCCAGATCTGTCGACCCCTGCTCTTGCACCCACCGGCATGCCTACCAGCACCCTGTTCTCCCAGCCTACTCCTTTTCTCCCTATAGCCTCCTCCCCTGTGTCTCCCTTCTCTGGACCCCCCATTCGCTGTCCTATCAATGGCATATGCTGAGTCTAAACCTCTATAAAAATATCCTGACAGGGCTGGAGCAATAGTACAATGATAATACTTATCTTGCACCTGGCCGACCGGATTGATCCTGGCTCCCCATATGGTCCCCTGAGCACTCCAGGAGTAATTCCTGAACATCGCCAGGTGTGGCCCCAAAGCAAAACTAAACAAAATCTCTCCTTAGAGGAGAGGGCGTTTGCCTTGCACAGAGCCCAGCCAGGTTCAATCCCAGCATCACAGACGGTTCCCTGCGCACTGAGAACAGAGCCAGGCGTTGGCCCTTAGCACAGCCAGGAGTGGCCCCTCAAAATAAAATCTCCTCCTAATGCCCCTCCCACACAAGCCCTCGGTTTCTCTACTTTGCCACTTGTTCCTCCTCGACTTCATGTCTGAGTCCCTCATGGTCAGTGAGGGGGCAGCAGCCGGCCTGGAGACCTTTCTCCAAGTGTCTGTATCAGACCTGAGAGAGCTGGTGCAGGGCTGGGTGCGCTCCTGCTTGGGGACTTGTTTTTTTATGGGGAGCACACAGAAGTGAGGCTGGCCAGGGCAGAGAGGTGCCCCCTGACCCTCCCCGCCATGAGCTGTGTGCTGGTGGCAGAGACTGGAAGCCCAGAGTCACGTCCCAAAGCTGGGGGCAGGGTGCAACTGGCAGAAGTGGAGAAGGGGGCAGGCGAGGGAACACTGTCCAGGGCCAGGGGGACACGGGCAGGCGAGAGGAACACTGTCCAGGGCCAGGGGACACGGGCAGGCGAGGGGAACACTGTCCGGGACCAGGGGGACACGGGCAGGCGAGAGGAACACTGTCCAGGGCCAGGGGGGACACGGGCAGGCGAGAGGAACACTGTCCAGGGCCAGGGGGACACGGGCAGGCGAGAGGAACACTGTCCAGGGCCCGGGGACATGGTCAGGTGAGAGGAACACTGTCCAGGGTCAGGGGGCACGGGCAGGCGAGAGGAACACTGTCCAGGGTCAGGGGACATGGTCAGGCGAGGGGAACACTGTCCCGGGCCAGGTGGACATGGTCAGGTGAGAGGGGACACTGTCCAGGGCCAGGGGGACACGGGCAGGCGAGGGAACACTGTCCAGGGCCAGGGGACATGGTCAGGTGAGAGGGACACCCCAGGGTCAGGGGGGACACCGGGCGGCGGGAAAACTGTCCAGGGCCAGGGGACATGGTCAGGCGAGGGGAACACTGTCCAGGGCCAGGGGGACATGGTCAGGTGAGAGGGACACTGTCCAGGGTCAGGGGGACATGGTCAGGCGCGGGGAACACTGTCCAGGGCCAGGCGGACATGGTCAGGCGAGGGGAACACTGTCCAGGGTCAGGGGGACATGGTCAGGCGAGGGAACACTGTCCAGGGTCAGGGGGACACGGGCAGGCGAGAGGAACACTGTCCAGGGCCAGGCGGACATGGTCAGGCGAGGGGAACACTGTCCAGGGTCAGGGGACATGGTCAGGCGGGGAACACTGTCCAGGGCCAGGGGGACATGGTCAGGCGAGAGGAACACTGTCCAGGGTCAGGGGACACGGGCAGGCGAGGGGAACACTGTCCAGGGCCAGGGGGGACACGGGCAGGCGAGAGGAACACTGTCCAGGGCCAGGGGGGACACGGGCAGGCGAGAGGACACTGTCCAGGGCCAGGGGGGACAGGGCAGGACAGACTGAGGGAAGAAAGAAGCCAGAGTCCCTGTTTCCCAGAGTGTCCGGCACTCCAGTCCCCCGCCTCCATGTGGCAGTGGGGGACCCTCTTCCCTGCATCCTCGTCTTCAAGGATGCAGGCAGGATCACTCCCTGCGCCCCAACACTGCGGCAGGAGCCGGGTGCTGAATATTCAGTATCTGGGGAGACAATAAAAGTCTCAGGAAGAACCTGGTGCCGGCAATCACCTCTGCATAAATGCATATATTATTCATCCCTGCCTTTGAATATATAAATAATACGGATACAATCTGCATGCGTTAACAGGAGATTGTAATTACCCACCCAGGCCTGGGGGCTCCTGGTGCCCACTGGCCACATCCTGGCCACTGACCTGCCCTCCACAGCTCCAGCTTTCCCCCATGCAGCCTTCTCAGCTTCTCGGCAGCTTTGGGAAGGCGTCTGACACACTCTTGGGGTTTTCTACCAAGTCTTGAGCTGTGACCTACTCTGGCTCCCCAATTCTAGTCTTAAAACTCTGGGCTGACTTAAGTGATAAACTCTAAATATCTGCAGGGCTAGCCACAATGTGTAAAACAAGAGGGAGAGAGATGCAGAGACAGAGAGAGACAGAGAGAGAAAGAGAGGAAACAGGGCTACCTGCTGTTGAGGCAGCCTGGGGGGTGGGGGGGGGGGGGGGGGGGGTACATTGGTGGTGGAAATGGGGCACTGGTGGAGGGATGGGTGCTGGAATACTGTATTACCAAGAACCAATTGTGAACACCTTTGCAATTGTATGTCTCACGGTGGTATAATAAAAAATTAAAAAAAAAAACTCTGGGCTATGTTTAAAACATTGCTGGAGTGATAGCGCAGCAGGGAGGGTGTTTGCCTTGCATGCCGCCAACCCGGTTCAATCCCCAGAATCCCATATGGTCCCCTGAGCACTGCCAGGAATAATTCCTGAGCAAAGAGCCAGGAGTAACCTCTGAGCATTGCCAAAAAAAAAAAGCATTATTACTACTTTCAACTTCCTGTTTTGTTAAAAGAATTGTTTTTGTTGGGTGGGGGCCACCCCCCAGTGCTGCTCAGGGCAGGCTCCTGTCCCCGTTGCAGGGACAAGCGTCGTTGCTGACAGTGAAAGTGTGAGAAGCCTGTGCTCCCATGGCCGGGGTGCTCCCTCCGACTCCAGTGATGCTTCGTAAATCATAATTACAGGCTGCAAAAAAAAAAAAGGGCTTCCTGGCATTAGGTGCAGAGAAGAGCCCAAAGTTTGAAAAAAATAAGAAAATTTGTCGTTAAGCGACTGCTGAGGCCTCAGGTCTGCTCCTATTTGTCTCCTGCCACTCTTGTTTTACTTGACAGAAACTTCTGGTTTTAAACAAACTGAGGATCCCATCATCCGCGATGCTATGCAACCTGCTTTTATCTGTTACAATATGTCATGAACAGCTGAAGAAATATAAAAGGCTAAAAAGTATGAAAAGATTCCCAACCTCACTAGTAATTAAGGAAAATACACATGACAATAACATGAGGTCTATATTTTCCCTATCATGTTGAGGAGGATTTTAAGTGACAATAACACCGCCATTGGCACAGACGAGGAGGAACAGGAGCTTCCAAACAGTCGCTGCTGGGAGAAGCAGGAAAGCAGAGAAATTTGGGGAAGGGAAATTCAGCGTTAAGCATCAGAAAGCTGAAAAATATGCTTGCCTTTTGCCCTTGGAAAACTGCTCTTTAGAATTTAAATAATCACATTGCTATAAAATATAGTGATGGGCTATGTAGACTTTTATCATAACTAAAAATTAGAAACAACTTTAAGGGTCCAGCCTTGGGAATTATGTATTAATTTATGTCTGTCTGCACAGCAGATTTCCACACAGCCAATTACAACACACGCACGTATACACACAAACACACAATACATACACACACGAAGCATGCATACAGCATCTCACAAGGATTCTCCCAAAGGGAGAGAACAGAGGAAAATGCAAGGAGGAAAATATGGATGAAAAGTTTCCAGAAGCTAAACACACATGATTCTCAATGGGAAGTTTACCGAAGGTTCAATTATTGAGTGGGGAAAAAAAACTCCCTCCATGAGTTTCATCATTGACATTTCAGAGACTCAGGACCCCTGCACCCCCACTCCCCAATCAATCCCCAAGAGCTGTAACAGAGAGAAGCAAGCTTGCCACAGAAAGGCATCAGAGATCTTGGTGGTTACAACAAAACCTCAACAGTGGGGCAAATGGGATCCTCGTTCAGAGATCCTTGTGTGATCCTCGTTCAGAGGAAGATGATTTAAAATCTTGACCTCTACACACCAGCAAAATAGGGAACAGCCATGAGAGAATTAAGCATTCAGAAAGCTAAAGTCTGAAAAAGTGGTCCTCCCATGCGGCATGCTTGAAGATTTCTTACAGGATGGACTTTGTAAACTTCGAGGGGTAGAGATCAGAAATGCTTCCAGTCCCCATGCCAGGCCGTGTATTCTGGGAAACCCAGAGGAGGATGGGTGAGGTCCCGTCAGCAGCTGAAACCCTCCACAGTCACCGCCATGTTCAAGGACATACTCCTGCTTGGATGAGCTCCACAAATTAATTCACTGAAATACTGAGGTATGTGAGTTTTGTGACTGAAATTTCCAGGCTTTCATGGAGTCAGGGATAGGCTACCTTCCCCATCTCCCTGGTCTTCTGGAAGGCCCTGCAGTCATGCCCTTGACCCTAAGCCGCCACTCTGTAACTACAATTTTATCACCCCTTTAAAATTTTTAGAATTCCTGGAGTGTATCTGCAACATCTCCAACTCCACAATATTGATAAACCAAGTAGCACACCACTCTTCATGGCACATAAAATTGAAGGCAGCCGATAACAAAATATAAACACACACTATCTTATAACAACATATTAGTAATTTCTTATGCAAGGGCTTTATGATTCTATGGTGAGATTGCACAATCTAAGAAAATAGTTGATTGTTTTTAGCAAATTACCTATAACAAGCAATGTGAAACAAAATGGAAGGTCTGCTACTATAGGGGCAGATAAAGGGTAGTTGGGAAAACTGGAAATTATGGTGGTGTGAAGTCACAATGGTGATGGAATTGGGGTTGAATATTGAATGTCTATATCAAATTAATGTGAACAACTTTGTTAAAAAATTGATAGAAGCCACTAAGTTCACTCAGTGAAAGCAATAACACAGATGGTTCAATTTGCTCTTAACAGCTCAGTAAAAAGGTCACGAGTTTAGCCCCACCATTACAAGATATATGTTGTAATAAGCAATATAAAGTAAATTAACTAGTGCCTGCTAAGGGAGCAGCTTGGGGGGTGGGTAAGTACAAACTTTGGTGGCATGAGGTCTCATTGCTGGTGGGACTGGTGTTGGAATGAATAGTAAATACCTGAAACAACTGTATTGTGAACAACTTTGTAAATCACGGTGTTTAAATAAAGTTTAAAATCGTTAAAAAAAAACACCTTAAAGGAGTAGAGAAGTCTAGGGTTGGGGCGAAAGAGAGCTACTGAGGCAGTGGCTGCCCAGGGGCTCAGAGAAGAGCCCTTGTTCCAGCACAATGTACCGGCAGATCATGTGGACCCAACATGCGGAAATGCGTTGTGAAAGGTCCAACAATTCTTTTGAATGGAGATTGTGAAATAAAAACCCAAGTGTATACAAAAAAAAAAAAAAACCCACCCAAATGTCCCAGATCCAAGTTGCGGGACAGGAGACGTGAACACAGTGGCCCGCACAGGTCTGCACTGCAGATCCACACAGTGAGAGGGAAGGAAGGACACCTACCCAGCTCTCTACCTCGGGTCTGTGTGTACCTAATACGTGAGTGATTGTGAAGCCACCATGTTCACCAGGATTTGTTACATAGTAACACAAAAGCAACTTAACTGTGCTTTTCAACTCTCTCCGCCACCCTAAAACAGAGGTCCCCAAACATATTTGACATACTGCTCCCTTTTCATAAAACCAAGCCCTCAACTTGCTTTTCTGGTAATATGCCTTCTTTAAGGAAATAAGCAGAAAGCACCCCCCCTACCCTCATACCCAAGGCTACTACCAACCTCACAGCACCCCCTGGCGGGACGGGAAGTGGTATTTCTTTGGGGAAAATCTGTGCCTTCCCCAGAGCTCAAGCTCAGGGCTTCACACGCAGGACAAGTGATCTAAGCTCTATCCCCAGATCTAAACTGGCAGCTTTCTTATTGGGTCTTTCCAGGAATGCCCCGGAAGTATAAACTTTCTAGGCCTATTCCTCTGTGTGCAAATGTATCAGCTGCTTTCACACCACACAACGCTTTCAGCAGATTCTTTTGCCACAAACACTTTGTGTTTGGGGGCAAGTCTGAGTACATTTAATATTAGTGCGTCAAGAACAACTTTTTAAGTTTTTTTTTCTATCTCTAAGAGGTTTGGAATAATAACAACCAAACCATGAGGGGGACCGGATAGCTCAGAGGTAGTCTAGCTGCTTCACAAGCTTAAGATCAGAAGTTTGATGCTGACATTGCCCTACGTGCCAGGATCCTGTCCCGTTGGCACTGCCGTGGGTTTCCCAACGTCACAGGAGTAGATTCTCCAGTGCACTTCCGCCAAGGACATGCAGGTTCCACTATTAAAATCTCTCATCGCCAAGACAACACCACAACCAAGAGTATAAACCCAGATCATCACAGCCGCAAAGGGAGGAGGGACAATGGCACCCTGTGACTTGGCATCTAACAGTGACTATACGTGAGTGTATGTGAGTGTATTCTAGAGTTTACTTCTGCTGTATTCTGATAGCTCGTTTGTACATTTCAATCTGGGAATCTACTCATGTCTTCCCTTTTTGGAGCTCCTTCCATTCTCTTTTATTCTTACTTCTGGTTCGTTTTCTTCTGTGTTGTTCAAGAACACAAACAACGTCAGCAAATTCATTATTACCCAAGAAGCAGGACTCTCTCCACCGCCACGTGCAGCAATCACTTTTCTAGAATCTGTTTTTCTTTCCGAGGATTTCAAAAGAGTTTCTCAGCACTGCGCCTCACAGATTCAATATTCTGCAGTCCTGAGTTTGTATTTCCTTTCGCAATGCGTCTCCATCCGATGCACTCTATTTCAGTCTCCATCTTCCCTGTCGCTAGGTTCTCTTTCAGCTCAGTCCTTACTCTCATGTTCTCATGTTTCATCATGTTCGAGCTTTCCTGACTTTTATTGAGAGAACAAAGCAAGTAGTTTCTAAATGGTCTTTTTTGCTTTCTAGGAACAAAATGCGTCTCTACACACTGCTTCCCAGGCAGTCTCCCTCATCGTGACAGGGCTGTTGTGTAACTAGTGACCCCCACATCCCCCTGACGCCCCCACAGCTCCTGCTTGCTCGGTTCTTTGATTTCTCAGTGCAACAGCTGGAGTCTCCTTCCTGCTCGCCAGAGAGCACAGAGGTAGAGCGCTCGCCTTGCCCTTGCATGCAGCCAACACAGGTTCAATCCCTGGCACCCCATAAGACTCCTTGTCAGGAATCAGCCCCTTCAGGAGTGAGCCCAGAGAACAGAACCAGAAATAGGCCCTGAACAGCTTTGATGTGGCACCTCCCAGCCCCTCAAAAAAAAATTAAAGCAAAATATTCAAACAAACAAAACACACATTTCACACAGGAAGTCGAGCGTCTGTGGGGAGGATCCCAGTTTTTCTTAATTTTATTATCTCCTGTGAATGTTGGGTCTGTGCGGATAGCTCCTGCTCAGGCTGCCAGGTCATGACAGATGCAATATTCTCCCGGAAATAATAACTAGAACTCCCAGAATGCACTTGTATCGCTTCCTCTCCCATCATGCTTCCTGTTTAGTTTCCTCCACTGCCTTTCACCCTTGGGTAGAACTCAGCAGCCTAGGTTGCTGGGTTCTATATCGTTCAGAGGGGGGAGAATGGTGTGTGTGTGTGTGTGTGTGTGTGTGTGTGTGTGTGTGTGTAGGGGGACTCCTTATAATGGCACTGGGAAATCTACCCATTTAAATGGGGGGCCACAACACCCCTGAAATTTGCCTTTTGTGTCACATCTGCCATGGGAAGGAACAGCTGAGACTTGTTTTACAAACAGAATTCTGACTGTGTGCTGACCAGTGGATATATATATATATATATATATATATATATATATATATATATATATATATATATATATATCTTTCACCGCCTGACCCGGCACTATCTGTTAGGTAGAAACTGATGCCCTGTTTTACACAGAGAAGAGTAAGAAGCACGGAGGAGCTGGCAGCATTTCAAGGACCACCCAAGGTGAGAGTGACAGCTGGGGGCTCAAGGTCAGCCGCGGAGAGCTGAGCACCTGTGTTCAGTTGTGCCTGGTGCTTTGAGATGATGGTCACACAACCACTAAAATGAACCACTTGAACATACACAATCCAGTGGTTTTCAGTCCACCCATGAGGTGGCCCAGCCACTGCCTCTAATTCCCACCTGATGACCCCCCACCCAGTGAACCCTGAAGCCCACTAAGCATCACCCCTCATTCTCTGCCCTCAAGTTCCTGCACTCCCAGCGGCTGCGACCTCCTGGGCTACTCCCACCAGAGGTTGCGGGGGGTGAATGAACCCCATCACTTCTGTTGCCCTCGGTCTGCCTGGTCTTTCCCCCAGAGCTCCCCCAAACAGTCTTGTACCCTAATAGTCTCCTCACCAGAAAACAGATAAAACCTCCCTGCCTGGGCTGGAGCCCGCCACTGCCTGTCCTAGCTGCTTCATACCTGCCTCAGTTTCTCTCTAGCCCCAACATTGCTCCTTCCTGCAGAGCCTGGAGTCTGGCCTCTCCCCCCCCCCTCCTGGTTCCAGCAAGGAGCCTGGGCCCAGAAGCCCCTTCCCCTCAGATCTGCTTGGTGGGGATCAAGCCCACTCCGTCCCTTAGGCCTGAGAGAGTCACCGTGCTGGGGTTCTCACTGGAACTCAGCACACAGTCCTCGAAGGGTTCTCTTGAACAATCACACTTGGTGACATCTGTGTGTCCCTGCAAAGTGCTTTGCCTCCGCAGACTTTCAGAGCTAAAATGTCCGGGTCAGACTCACATTCAGCAATAAACCGTGTTTGGTTTATGATGGCTCCATAGAAACCCTGTCTGAAGAAACCCTGTCTGATGGCTCCGTAGAAACCCCTGTCTGATGACTCCGTAGAAACCCTGTCTGATGGCTCCACAGAAACCCTGTCTGATGGCTCCGTAGAAACCCTGTCTGATGGCCCCAGAGACTGGCTCGACCCTACATGACCCTGCATGCTGTGGAGGAAATGGCAGATATCTCCCCCCCAGCCAGCCTCAGTGGGGTATTTGGGTTGCTGGGGAGAACATGAGCACCTCTTTGCTGAGTCAGCCTCAGGTCACCCACACCCAGGCATTCAGCATCCCATCAAGAAGCCTGTTGGCTGGGGAAGGGCAGCCTTCTAGTGCTGGGAGCCCAAGCTCAGCCCCTGGGTGCCCCGGAGAAGCAGCGTCATGATGAACATGGCCATGTTGGCCCCTGGCAGTGGGCATGGTTGGGTCAAGCAGCTCAGCCTGTCTTCGACTGTGTCATCTGTGGCTCACCATCAGGTCTTTTCAGAGTATGGAGGGATGAGATGAGATCACGCAAGTGGTGGCTGGAGTTTTGTGAACTCAATGCACAACAGCTGCTTTGTTCTAGACAAAGTTGGATTTGCAGCTTTGTTGGTTATTGTTGCTGATCATCAGACTCCATGCAAGGCGTCCATGAGTGGTTATGCAGTGTACCTGCCCACCTCTCCATATTGACAGGGCCCTTGCTCTCTCATGAGCTCATCAGCCTACGTCGAGCCTCCCCTTAGGGCTGGCGAGAGAACAGAGGCAGCTGCTGCCTTGGTCAGGCCAGTGCCTCAGCAGGGTGATCTGCGTTGTCTGTAGTGATGCCTCCAGGTGTGCATGGCTGTGCCTGCGTGTGTCTGCCTGGGGAGCCGCACTGAACCCCACAGGCAAGTGACTAAGCAGCATCTATTTTCCCACAGTACTGGAAGCCGAAAAGTTCAACATGAAGGGGCAGCAAAGCTGCTTTTACCCCAGTGCAGACTGGTCCCTTGGCTTGTAGGGGCCACTTGCTTGTGTCTTTCACTTGTCCTTTCCTCTGCCTGCAGGGAGGGAGAGGGAGGAGGGGTTAGAGCAGGGAGGGGGAAAGAGTGGGAGAAGGAGAAGAGAGAGGAGGAGAGGGAGATCTGGTCTCCTGCTCTCTGTCTCTGTCTCTCTCTCTCCCTCCCCTCCCTTCCTCCCTCCCACACCCAGTGGTGCTCAGGGCTAACTCCTAGCACTGCTCTCAGGGGTTCATTCTTGGTGGTGGCCAGGGGACCACATGGGTGCTAGGGATCAAACCTGAGACAGCCACATCTAAGGCGAGCACCCTACCTGATGTATTATCTCTCCAGTTCCTGATGGCTGTTTCTTATAAGGACACTAGTTCTGTAGGACCATGGCCCCTTTGGGCTCCCTAAACTCTCTTTTTAAAGACCTTATCTCCATGTTCAGCCATCCAGGGATCTTGGGGCTCCAACATATGAGTGGGGAGGGAGTACCAGTCGTTCCCCAGTGGGGTCGCATGCGTATGTGTGCGGACATGGCCGTCCATGCGTCTGTCCTGGATTGATGCCCAGGTGTCTGTCTGCACGAGTGTGTCTCTTCCACAGCTGGGGTGGGGGGAGGGGATGAGATGCTGCAGCTGCCAATCACCCCCTCCCACCTGAGGCCAGGGCGCTGCGGAACCAAGCGTGGGCTCCTCTCTGCCGATCAAGATCTATAAATAAAGTTGTCTCTCTGGCATGTTCCACGCCACACACGGCTCTTTAATAAAATGGGCTGAGATTTGTGGATAAGCCTGAAGCAAAGTCAATGCTGGGTGTCAATCCCACGCTAAGAGGGCCCCTCAGGGGTCAAGTTGCTTCCGGTCTATGATTCCATATCAAAGATCTGTCAACCCGGTGCTAACCAGCTCCTGAGGCAAGGGGAGCCGCACTGACCACTGCCCCTCGGGTGCTTGGGCTGAGGACCCAGCATGGTGATGGGCAGGGACGAGGGAAAAAAGAAGCCTCAATTTCTCCCCCCCAACTCTGCCCCTTCCCAGATTCCCAGAAGACAACATATGTGACAGCGGGCTGAGGGGGTGCAGAGGGCAGGTATCTGCATCCGGCTGCCCTTCAAGCATCATCTCTCAGACCCAGAAGATGGGGCTGGAGAATTGAAGCTCAATGTGCTGAGTGCAGGCTTGCACCGAGCTGTGTTTGTTTGGTTTGGTTTGGGGGTTGCACTTAGCAGTGCTTAGGGGACCATATGTGGTGCCAAGGATTGAACCCGGTAGGCTGCCTGTAATGCAGTGCCCTACCCGCTGTGCTACCTCTCTGGCCCCGGAAGCCTGAATTTGATCCCTAGTGCCCCACGGACCCCTAAGCACTGCTGGATTTGGGCTCCAAAGCAAGCAGAATCCTGGGTGCAGCTCGGGACTCTCAGATACTGTTTTTCCCTAGAGACGGCCTCAGGCCCCAGGCCAGCATTCCAGCCACTGCTGGCATGACTGGGGTACACAGCGTCCCTGTAGCCCCCCAGGAGGAAGGCGAGGCCGTCCACACTCGGTGAGGCAGAAAGAGGGGAAATCCAGAGAAGTGGGGTTTAATTAAGTATCAGGGAAGATTTATGCAACTTCCTCTCCTTGTCATAAATATTAATGAGGGCAGCCAGCAGCCGGCTCTGCTGCCTCCAAGAGCCAGCCGGGGGGGTGGGGGAGGACAGGGGTTGGGGTGGGGGATGGAAGCCACCCACTCCCCCTGAAAACACTGGGTCTAGTATATAGCTCCTGTGGGGTGGAGTCAGACTTCTCTGGACGAGGCAAGGGAGCCAGCCCTACCTTCCCGGGTTAAATGGGGGCTCAGTGTGGGCTCCCCTCGCTGGGGGGGTCTCCTGAGGGACCTGTAAGTGACAGCATGTCAGGGGTGGCAGGGGTCACACGCTGGGAAGTGGGATCAGAACAGGGGAGGTGAACAAGATGGAGAGGAAGGCGGTGAAAGGAGGGTTCAGGGGGGGCCTTGGGGTTGGAGGAGACCGTGATGGAGAGCATGGTCACTCCAGTCTTGGTCATGAGGGAAGAGTCTGGAGTCAGAGCCAAAGCTGCGGCTGGTGTCCAAAGGCCAATTGCTGCCCAGTGCAGTGTCCAGGTGTTTGAGCCATGCCTTCAACTGATGAGACGGGGCCCACTCACAGTTACTCAGTTACTGACGCCTACGCCGCCTCACTCAGAAACTCCCCAGATGATGTTAGACCTCATACGTGGGCACCCCCCGCAAATTAATCGTCATAACCACCTCGGCCCAATCCGGCAGAGAGACTCCAGGGACACCCTCATCAGAGCAAGCTGCAACGAGTTCTGGCAGAGAATCCGATGCTTACAGCCACAGGTTAAGGTCTGAGAGCTACACAAAGCCAGGCTGCAGAGGCCGAGAGTGGCTATAGCACAGCCTTGGAGTGGGGACCCAGGGCAGGAGAGAGGCTTGAGGGCCTGGGCACAGGCTTTGCATGTGGGATGCCCAAGCTCTGTCATCGGCACCTCAGATTCCTTTGAGCACTTCTGGGAGAGAGACAGACATGGGGCAGAGCTGCTACTGGCTCTCACTGTGCCCAGCTGCTCATGAGGTGCCCGGGAGGGATGGCAGGTTCTAGCCCTGGCCTGCCACCCCAGCAGAGCCTCACAACAAGCCAGACGACCCCCACTCCATGAGGACCTCCATTTTCCACATCCAGACATCCCCCTCGTCAGAACTCCACCCAGCAGACCAGCCTATCACAGACACGGGGCAGAGCTGCTACTGGCTCTCACTGTGCCCAGCTGCTCATGAGATGCCCGGGAGGGATGGCAGGTTCTAGCCCTGGCCCGCCACCCCAGCAGAGCCTCACAACAAGCCAGATGACCCCCTCACTCCATGAGAACCTCCATTTTCCACATCCGGACTTCCCCTTCATCAGAACTCCACCCAGCAGACCAGCCTATCACAGCCCTGCTCATCGAGATCCACCCTGCTGCAGTCTTTTTTAATCCGGCCCAGAACTCCACCCAGCAGACCAGCCTATCACAGCCGGCCGCGTTTCCTCAATAAATGCTGGATTTTGTGAGGACTACAAGAGTATGCTACCCACACGGCAGAGCCTGGCAAGCTACCCGTGTTGTATTTGATATGCCAGATACCAGTAACAATTATAGACCTCATTCCCATGACCTGATGGAATGGTTTGAGGCTCTTTATGTTCCTGGAGCAAGCAGGTGCCCTTGGGCTCTACTTGCATGAGACAGGACATATGGAGATGTTACTGGTGCCTGCTCGAGCAAATCCATGATGAACGGGAAGACAGTGATACTTCTGGGAGTGAAACCCACTAAAGGGAAAGAGAAATGTGAACTTTGTCAGGGGTGTGGCTGAATGGCAGAATGCTCGTCTCGCATAAGGGAGGCCCTGCACTAGGGATAGGGAGGGAGGGAAGGGGGAGAGAGAGAGAGACAGAGACAGAGACAGAGAGACAGAGACAGAGAGAGAACAATAAATGCTTGTTTGGAGGATAGAGACCGAGTAGCAAGGGGAAGGAGGATGAGGCCGAGAGTGGGGACATTGCTCCCTCCCACTCTTGTCCCTTTCCGACATTCAGTTGTGGTGGTGTTTGTGCTGACTGGGGATGGCACCTGCTTACTATGATGCTTGGCCACTTGCTGACATGCTCACCAGATGTTGCACTCTTCAGTTAACACATTTCAGTTATATGTGGTAGGTACCAGGGATCGAGCCCATGGCCTCATGCTTGCAAGGCAGGTGCTTTTACTCACTGAGCCATTGCTCTTTTGGGGCATGTTTTGATGGAGCCCCTCCTTTGTGCCAGACACAAATTCTCCTGAACCCCCCACCTCAGCTGTGCCCATGCAGTGTGCTAGAGAGCCCATAACAAGCCACAGACTTAGGATTCCAGGGAAGGAGAGAGAGGAGGCTCCTCCCGCACCCCAAGCCCCCACCAGGGACCGGAACCTAGGTCTGTCCTCTCCACCACTCAGCTCTCGGCAATGGGAGCTGCCCCTCCGCTGAGGGTCCTGTCTCGTGGGGACCTTCTCTCATTGCACGGGGTTGGGGGATAAAGATAGCTGACTCCCCAACTCACACACAACCTCTCCCTCCTAGCTAAGACCAATGAAGGGCCTCCCTGAATGCTAAAATCAACATGATGATTTGTTGAAATCAATGACTATCTCCTTACCCATATTTAGAGCAGCTGATTGTAGGAGGTGATCTGCTGTCCAGGAAGCTGGCCGAGGTTTCTCCTCTGAGACATGGCCGGGTTCTAAGCCAGCAGAAGGCAGAGCCCAGCAAGGCCCAGGAGGGTCAAGATGTCCCGTTGCTGTCCATGAACCCAAGCAAGTCACCTAACCCCAAGCGCAGGCTGAGAAAAGAGCCGCATCACTGCAGAGGGCAGGACATAGTAGCCAGCAGGGAAAAACCTGGTAGGGTGGGGGGGTGGGGTAGCTTCTGCAAGGCTGCCCAATGGCCAGACTCCAGCCACTACCTGATCCAGGTGATGCTCTGGCGGACAGTGGCCCTGAGTCCCACATGTGGCTGTCTCCTTCCCTACATATAAGACATTAGAAGCTCCCCCTCCTAAGTCACCCTCATCACCCATTTTGCCTTCTGCCTACCCCAGTGGACTGTGACTGGGAACTGCATGGACCACAAGTGGAGCTGCGCGTCACGGGCAAGATTTGGAAAAACGTGCCTTGCCCTGGGCTAGCTGGGCCAGGAAAGTCTCTATCACCTTTCCACATGCCTGTAGGCCCCCACCCTACAGTGCTCAGGAAAGAACCCTCCCAAAGGATGGCAACTTGATATTAGGATTGGAGGGAGGTGAGGGTCACTGGCTCCCCCTGCCCCCCCACTCCCAGGTAGCAATAGCTACCACCTCAC
This sequence comes from Cryptotis parvus, assembly GCA_021461705.1. NCBI lineage: Eukaryota > Metazoa > Chordata > Mammalia > Eulipotyphla > Soricidae > Cryptotis > Cryptotis parvus. Next base: position 876 of record JAJIBD010033767.1, on the reverse strand, counting down.
CCCACCCTGAGACCCCCATGGGAGGTACCTGAGCTCCACCCTGTGTGTGTGCCTAGGCAAGCGAGTGGACAGCCCAGAGGCTGGCCAGATGTTGAGCCCCTTGCAAGCACCATGGTCCTATCATGAGTGACAAAACACAAAAGCAAAGATGAAATGATGAAGGAATTTAAGTCAGCGACTGTCAGCATGGTCTGTGCAGTCGTAGGGTTCACAAAGGAACCATTTGGTTGGGTTTTACTCCTTTTGGAATACTTTTTTGGGGAGTTGAGGTGTGGGGGAGTGATGAGGGAGGAAACTATAGAGGCAGGAACCTCTAATATACTTACACATATACGGCAGGGGAGGGAGGTTGTCACTAAGTTGGCAAGTATCACTGTATCACTGTCTTCCCGTTCATGGTCGATTTGCTCGAGCTGGCACCAGTAACGTCTCCATATGACCTGTCTCATGCAAGTAGAGCCCAAGGGGCACCTGCTTGCTCCAGGAACATAAAGAGCCTCAAACCATTCCATCAGGTCAGGGAATGAGGTCTATAATTGTTACTAGTATCTGGCATATCAAATACGACACGGGTAGCTTGCCAGGGCTCTGCCATGCAGGTAGCATACTCTTGTAGATATCTCTAAATCCAGCATTTATTGATGAACTGCGCGGCCTCAAGTGGCTGCGCAAGCCGGGCTGTGATAGGCTGGTCTGCTGGGTGGAGTTCTGACGAGGGGAAGTCCGGATGAGGAAAATGGAGGTCCTCATGGAGTGGGGGCGTCTGGCTTGTTGTGAGGCTCTGCTGGAGTGGCGAGCCAGGGCTAGAACCTGCCATCCCTCCCAGGTGCCTCGTGAGCGGCTGGGCAAGTAATGAAATAATTTCAGAATATTTTA
>JAJIBD010033766.1:0-51103 GCA_021461705.1 Cryptotis parvus | reverse complement strand
TGGATGTTCCAGATTTTCAACCAAAGCTTGACGGAGCAGCACACAGTGAAAGGGAATGAAACTGAAATCTTGGGAAGGGGCGGAGCAGTTGCAAAGCACCTCATGCATGCACTAATGTGACTCTTTGGCTCCTCTCCACCTCCCCAAGGCCTGGGCTTGGGAAAAAGGTTACCTGATCACGACTGCCTTTGTCTATCAGTTCACTCTGGGATAGATTAATCCCGTTCAGATTTTTCCCCACCTTCCCCCCCCCCCCATCTCAGTCTGGCTACCCAGATGATGTGAAGCGGAACCAACCTTGCTGTGGGAGTAGTCAGTCTGTCTGCTCACAACCCTATCCATTAAGGGAAGACAGACTCTTTAGAAAAAACTGGAAAATCTTTCCAGCCAGACTCTCCATTTTCTTAACCACCACCCCCCACCGTCTCACTCCCCAGCGCATAGGCCTTACATTCAAGAGGCCACAGCTGAGAAGTATTGAAGCCAAAGAAAGAAGAAACTGAAATTGTAGCCCCACAGACCTCATGTGCTGAGCCACAGAGACTCTTGGGCATGGGAACTAGCCCTGGAAGAGAATATCTGAAGACATTTGAAGGCCCTGCTTGCTAGTCACCTCTTCACCCGCTGGCATCTTCCATTTCAGGGATTTTCCTATTGCGTTGACTCTAATTATTGTAATAGGGCATGTAGGGGTCTATGTTGGGGAGGGAGCTACCCAGCAATCCCGAACACTATATGTATGCTATATTCATTCCTTGGGACACAGTGGTGACATCTGTTCTGCTGAATTGGGGTCTTTGAACAACTTTTCAAGGCATATCTATTGCCTCTTCAAACATCTAATTTGGGTCAAGAATTCTACCATTGGGATATCAGTCCCTCCTGCCTCGAATCTTCTGTTCTTTGAAAGAATCCAACAAAAAATGTACAGTATCAAAATGCATACTGAGCCCTTGAAAGCTGTGTGAAGTCTTGCTCAAACCTATTTACTTTTCTAGGATTCAATTTCTTTACCTAAAAATTAAAGATGAGAATGTATCCTTATCTTCCAAAGCTGTTTAACAAAATAAAGGAGATGTATTAATAAAAGCTGATCATCATTTCATAACAGCTTATAAAAATTGCTTCTAGATGAAAACTCTGTACTTAATACAGTTCTGCTCTAAACTTACACTACTGTAGAAAAATAAGCCGTATTAATTTTTTAAAAATGTGCTGGACAAATATGTATTGAATGGACGATGAATGGTTGGGATTTATTTATTCAACACTTAAACACTAGAAAGAATGAACAAAGTTGATGGATTATAGCATTTCTATTCTTTAAATTCTGTGGGAAAGGTAAGTGCTTAATCCATCACAGTAAGAGAAACATTTATCCTGGAGAAGCCCCTGGGCTGAGGTAAATTTGAGCCAGGGATGAGAGTTGGTTCCTTAAATGAAGTGATTCCTATTAGATCGTGAAGGTTTCTATCTTGTACAAACCAAGGAACTGTGCAGAGAAATACATGGAAGAATCCTATTCAGTCTGATTCTATCCACCTGCACACCGCCTTCCCACTTCCAAGAAATGTACCTTGCTTCATTTTGGATACCTTGTACCCTCTCCCTCCCCATGCAGATGATACCTTATAGAAACTATGGATTATGAAAATTTGCCTCTCTGATCACAGGTTGGGTATGTGATTCAAGGTAGACAGATGTTTGCTTAAGATTTTTAAATTACACCTTACGGAGGGGTAGGGAGGGGGTGGTAGCCCTTCCTCCTGGAAAAGATGTCAGATGTGAAATTTGGCACCAGAGCAGAAATCAAAATGTGGAGTAGCAGGTCTTTACCTTTGTCTTGTTCCTGTTCCAAGTTCTCCCTGAGGTCAACTGTGTAATGCCCTCCTTTGCCTTGGTTACAGGAACTAGCCAAACCCCTGTCTAGTCTGGACTAGTTATTGAATTTTTGCCATTTGTGATTATACTTCCCACAATATACAACCTGTAATACAATACAATTGTAGGTTGTATACTACAATCCTGCCTCCCCATTTGAAAATAGTATGACTCCCTGGGAAAGAAGAAATAATAGATAAGGCAATTGAAACTCTATGCAAGATAGTATTAGCTTAAGTGGTTTTGTTGTAAATGTCTTTATGTCTATTATCTCAACTTTGACAGACATTTTTCCCAACTAGCCACGGAGAATATAAATACATGATAAAATCTATACATTAAAAACTCACAATCAAGCAATAAAGGAATTATATAAATAATTTTCCATTGTGAATTCTGTACCTAGTAGTGGTGAGTATATTCTAGAGTCAAAGAATCACAGAGGAAGTTTCTTTCATTTTGAATGTCATGGGTTTGGTCAAAAAGAGCAGAAACCACAGTAAAAAATAGGCTTATGGATGCTGGATAGTTAGGGAGCACAAGAAACCCCTACCACTAGCCCAGTCTCTGCAACTGTGTTCATACTGCATACATACAGCATTAACATGAGTGTTTCCTCCCTGCCTGACTCCCTTTGTTACATCCACTAATAGTCCTTCACCTAGACTGTGAATATATTGCCTATCTTCTTCTGAATTCTGCTTACTTATAGCTTCAGATCTTACCAATGTGTGCCCCACTGGGGTCTCATCTGCCATAAATGAACACATTTTCTGTGCTTCAGTATCAGATAAGGAAAACCAGAGAGTGCCTATGAAACTGGTTAGAACCTCATGCAAATACCAGTGAATGACAAACCCCTGTTTAAATCTGGCCCACAATTTGTATCTGTAAATAAAGTTTTATTGGAGCACAGCTATAATCACACATTGATACACTATCTTTGACTACTTTTAGACAGCAACCTCTGAGTTGATTAGTTAACCATAATGATTGCGTGTCTCCATGTCTAGGCTATTACTAGTCCTTTCCAGAAGAAAAGTTTACCAGGCCCTACTCTACACTATACTGCTTCTTCTGAACGTTAGTTCCATGCTCCATAATAATGTTTATATGTTTAAATATTTTAACATCTCTAAACAAATTGGTATTGAGAAAGTATGAAACCCTCCAGTCCCTTATAAGAATGGTAGAAATTTTGGTCTCTAAACTAGCTCAAGTCATATGCAAAACTAAAATAGATTAAGAAAAAACAAATCTTTCCTTGGAATGATTCCTCCCACTAAGACTTTTTAGAAATATATTTTCTGTGTCTTTTTAGGATAGAAACACTCAGCCTATATAGGACATTTTTTTAGAGACTTGAAGGATTATTCTGTCACCTACCACTCCTGAGTCCTTCAAGGATCTGTCCCAGCCAGTTTCAGTGTAGTGAAGCTGATCCCTTTCTAAATACCTACCTCAAAGAGCATTCCATAATTTTCCTCCTTTTGCCTCCTGTTTTGCTATTTAAACTTCTTCTACTCCTGATGCCCCCAACCCCACCCCACTTCCTGAGCACCTGTTGCTCTAACAAAGAGAAACTCAAGGTTGAAGCATCTGGGCTTGTCCAGGTGATAAACTGAGGCCATTCAGAGGGAAGAATGTCATTGGCTGGTTTAGTGCTTTTCAATCATCAGGAAAAGCTATGGGTGGGAAGTGGTATTCAGAGAGCTACATGGTTATAAAAAGGTGATTATATCTAAATGACAGACCTGTCACCAGGCTAAGCACTCCACCAGCTGACATGCATGCAACTTCAATGGTGACAGTACAGCAGGCAAGGTGGAATTTGTATGCTTGAACTCATACAGCTGCTGCTCTGGAGAGGGCCACACCCCCACCCCTGGGGCCCTCAGATCTGGAGGGGAGAGGCTTCTGGTTGACCAGTACAAAGGCTCCCTGAGGGGTATGGTGCATGAGCTGCCCACGTCCTGCACTAACAGTCCTGGAAGCCAGTTCTTTGTATAACTCAAGAGTCCAGAGACTGTGATTTAACCACGTCCTGCACTAACATTCTCATCATCTTGGAAGTCTGCTCTTTGTATAACTCAAAAACTCAGAGACTAGACATAGCCTACATCAAAGACAGAGATCGAACGTGGAGTTCCTATTTGCTCCATTTTGTTTTCTACAGCAGGGTCAGCCAACTGTTTATGGAAAGGACCAGATGGTAAATATTTGGGGCTTTGCAGTACGTGCAATCTCTGTCGCAGCTGCTTCACCTCTGCTGTTGTAGCTTAAAAGCCACCACAGATACAAACAAATGGGAATAGCCACATTCTCTTAAGGCTTTATTTATAGACGTGGGAAATTTGTATTTCATAGAATTTCTTCATCATGAAATATTGCACTTCTTTCAATGTTTCTCTAATACTTAAAAATGTAAAGTAACGCTCAGCTCACAGGTGGTACAGAAAGAGGGAAAAAGACAGATCCAGTTAGTAGCACAAGTATCTAGTTAGTAACACATAATGTAGCACAAGCTACAAGAAATAGGTCTCAGATCCTATTTTTAGCAAATCCTGCTTAAGAGAGAAATAACAACATGAGGAAATTCTAAGATTTGGTTCATGAGACATTCTAATGGTATAAATTTTGCTTTTTCAGTACACGTTATGACCTTATGAATTAGGCTTTATTGGGCTAATATCTAGGTAGGAAAATTGAGGTCAGACCTTCTACAGTAAAGGTCACATAGTAATGTTCAAACATAGCATTCCTTCTCCAAAAACAGATTCCCCCCATGACATATAGGAGCAGGAGCAGCTAAAATTGTTCAGTGCAATATACTAAATGTTCATTAGGACAGTCAAGGCAGTTTGCAGGAGCGAGCACACAGGGAAAGGTATAGAGGGACTGACTCCCAGTTGCTTCCTGTCTTCCAGATCTGGGGTGCAGGAAAACCAAAAGCTAGTTTTTCATATTTTCTTTAATTTTGGTTTCTGTTTTTCTTGACCAATTTTTTTTTTTTGCATTTCAACTTATACTTGGCTAACCAGAGGGGAAAGGTAATTGCTGATGGGAAAAAGGAGGTTGAAGACTCCTATGTCTAGACAAGCCAGCCCAGCTCAAGAGAAGCAGATACCATCATAGACTTAGCAGGGGCCAAACCCAGTGAACATAGACCAAGTCTAGTTCTGCATTGGGGTGTAATGGTTCAGCCCCCTCCATAAGAGTTACTGGGATCCATAATTCTCTTGTAGGTCAGCCAACTTCCTTGAAGAAGCTGAGCTCAGTTGAAGGCCCTTCTGAGATGCTTTACCCATATACATAGCCACATAGGAGAAGGACCTCAACTGCATGCAATGTGATTATGTGTCCATAACTGAATGTCCCACCATCCCCCAAACTATCCATCTGTGAGTCACAGTCTAGAGCTCCCTTTTGGTCTGAGGCTCTTTCTATGAAAAGTCCCTGGATAAAGAGTCAGTGTGGGCTCTTTTCTCTACTCAGTGCCACTTTGATTTAACCTCAGTCACCTACCTCCTAAATCCACACATACGTTGTCAACTATCAAATGATGTAGAAAATGGTCATGCTGTGAGGCAATGTCATTTATTGAAATGAGCCAAACAGATCTGAGATGAAGCCTGGAAATAGTAACACCCCAAAGTTCCTTGTTCTTTTAGACCTCAACTTTTCCACTTACGCCTTCTTGTCTATATCTATCTACCAAAGTGCCTTTCCTTCACCTCCATCTCCTAGAAAACTTCCTTCACCCCTCCATCCTTGGGCACACACTTGGATATCATCACTCCATCAATAGGTAAAATTAAGGTTAAGTTGTATCTCCCATTTCAAAAACAAACAAGAGAAATGTAGAAACCTTTACCCCCAGAAGTCAGAATGTGGCCTTACATGAAAATAGGACCTGTGCAGAGCTAAACAAGTCAACATGAAGTCATCAGAGTCAACCCCAATTCACCCTGACTGGTGTCCTTATGAAAAAGTACCATTTGCACAGAGATAGTGAAGGGCACAGAGGAAAAAAAATGTGAAAACATGGGGAAAATGCCAGCCATATGGCTGCAAAGATGAACCCTGTGAATCAGAAACACTGAGTCTTACAGACAAGCATTACCCAGGGAAAAGCAGGGACAGGGTTTCTTCTAGATCCCTCAGTGAGACTCCCAAACTGCTAGTCAGACTTCTGATTTTCAGAGCCATAAAATAATTTATCTCTGTTGTTTTAAGTCACCCAGTTTGAAGTCCTTTCTTAAAAAGGAAGCCCCAGGAAGTGAATATAGGCCACTTCAGTGTCTCGTTTAACTCAGTGTGCCTATTACACTGATTTTTTCTGTGCCTGTCTCCTCTCCTAAGTTGCTGGCCCAACTCTGTATCCTCAGGGTCGGGATAAATAATTGCTCCTGGAACTGAATTAAGGTTCCTTTACTCTGCTTGTTGATCCTGTACTGTGTGACTGTGTAAACTGCTTTGTTGGTCTTGTGACCTTACAGCAACAGGAGGTCAGGGAGGAGCTCTTTTTGTTTGTTTCTATATCCTGTGAATTGAGGCTCTAATTAGGAAACACTGGGTTCACTGGGTTCACTGGGTTTGGCCCCTGCTAGGTCTATGATGGTCTCTTGCTCCTTGAGCTGGGCTGGCTTCTGTCTAGACACAGGAGTCTTCAACCTCCTTTTTTCCATCAGCAATTACCTTTCCCCTCTGGTTAGTCAAGTATAAGTTGGAATGTGAAAAAAATTGGTCAAGAGAAAATAGAAGCCAAAAATTAAAGAAAAGAACATGTCAAAAGCAAATATGCAGGAACTATTCTGTGAACCCAAATTTTATCACAGTTGTGCAATACCATTCACACATCTCCCAGTGGCCAGGCTCATCTGTGACCCAGGTAGGAACTTGAGCCAAACTGCTTATCCTTCTAGTTCAAAAAGAAAGTCAAGTTGTCTCTGCTGTGATGCTTAGATTCTTCCAGAGCCTTCCCTTTTTTACCATTGAGTTTTTTTTTTCCTAAGAGAATATTTTATTATTTTTTAACATTTTATTATACCACAGTGAGATATACAATTACAACGTAGTTCACTCTTGGGGATTTCGGTCACACAGTGTTCCAGCACCCCGCCTCCACCAGTGTCCTCAACCACCACCCATGTCCCCAATTCCCTCCTCCCCACATCCTGCCTAAATGGCAGGTTCATTATCTCCTCTCTCTCTCCCTCTCTCCTCCTTCTCCCCACATATTGTGGGTTGCACTACGTACACTTAGAAGCCATCATTTGCATTTTTTGTCTGTATTTAATGCTCAGTTCTATGTTGGTATCAGACCTTTAGACATTTATTCACACATGTTCCTTTCTCTATCTAACCAAACCTCTGACTCCCACGCGCTTGTGGTAATTTCCACTTTGGTAAGATCACCTGGTATATTTATGTCATGCAAATAAATGCAGCCATTCTATGTCTCTCTTTCCTTCTGACTAATTTCACTCAACATGATTCTCTCCATGTCCATCCATTTATAGGAAAATTTCATAACTTCATTTTTTCTGTCAGCTGCATAGTATTCCATTGTGTAGATGTACCACAGTTTCTTTATCCAGTCATCAGTTCTCGGGCATACTGGTTGTTTCCAGGTTCTGGCTATTGTGAATAGTGCTGCTATGAAATAAAAGTGCGGATTGTGTTTCCGCTGTGTGTTTTTTGGCTTTCCAGGGTATATTCCCAGGAGCGGTATGGCTTGGTCAAAGGGGAGCTCAATTTCTAGTCTTTGGAGGAATGTCCATATTGTTTTCCAGAAAGGTTGTACAAGTTGACAATCCCACCAACAATGTATGAGAGTCCCTTTTTCCCCACATCCACGCCAGCACTTGTTGATTTTACCCTTTGGATATGGGCCATTCTCTGTGGTTACCATTGAGTTTTGCTCATTCCTTCTGTTTTCAAACCTCCTTACAGAATTATCTGCCAGTACTTACCCTCAATGACTCTTGGAGTCCTGTCCTGGTCTTCTAAATGCGGGAAAGAAGGAATAACTCATGCCAACTTGGCAACAGTCACTGCTTGTGCTCAGTGGTATTAGAAATACCTGGAGATCTCAAAGGAGGCTTTCCATTGCCCCACAACCCAAACTATGCCCTATCTGCAGCAGAAGTTTATCACATGTCTACCTAAGAATATCAAGACTGACTCTACCCTCTTGTTGTTCATTTTCTTCCTAAGTCAAAATGTAACCTCATCTATTCTCAGCAACTATTTGTTTAGTAATACTATCCATTAAATTGTTTCTTCATAGATGTTGAAGTTTCAATTACCTGCAGTTCTGAATATGACCTTATTTAGAAATAGGGTTTTCACAGATGGTAAGTTAAAATGAGATCATTGGAGCTAGTATAAGGAAATAGGAGTGGTATCCTCGGTGTGGGGTAAGTTATAGTTCCATATGGAGGCAAGGCACTGTGAAGACACAGGGAGAATGGCATCTATAAGGCAAAGAACCCCAAGACTCCCAGAAGCTAGGAAAGGCATGAAATAGATTCCTCCTTCAGAGCACTCAAAGGAACACCCTACCAGCACCTTCATCTTAGAATTTTACCCTCCAAAGCTGTAAAAGGCTAAGATGCTATTTTGTAAGTCACTCATCTTGTGGTCCTTAGTTATGCCCTAAAGAATGAAATACAAGTATCAACTCCAAACCCAGTACCTTCATTCTAGGATTAACACTCCATATCTTTATAGAGCACAAATGCCTGAACAACAGACAACAAACAAACCATTCAGCAAAGCATGTAGAATCTTGGGGAGTATCAGTGCAATGGAGAAAAATAAACCTTAGAAAGGGCATAGGGATGACATAAATATATATGTATATATTATGATACCTATATCCAAGGTCAAGTGAAACATGTATCAGGAGGCTTTGTCAAAAGTGGAATCAGAGGCTAGGTAAGACAGAAAAATGGAACAGTGTGCTAACAATTGTCGAAAGTACTAATAACAACCTAGAACTGAGCATTAAATATAGGCAAAAAGATACACATGACAACCTTTTAGTGTATGTTCTGTAATCCATAGTCTGAAAGGGAAGGAAAAGAGAAAGAGAGAGAAAGGAAATAAAGAAGCCGCCATGGAGGCTGGCCTGGGGAGGGGAGGGAACCGGGACATTGGTGGTGGGAGATGGGCACTGGTGGAGGGATGGTGCTGGAACACTGTATGACCAAAACCCAAATATGAACATATTTGTAATTGTATATCTCACAGTGGTATAATAAAATACTTATTAAAAAATCCCAAAAAAAAAAGAAAAAAAGAAAGGGCATAGGGAAGCCAGAAGTGGCAGAGAGTGCTATAATTTAAACCTGAATAGTCAAGGCAGACTATCCCAAAGAGGATAGTCTTTTGAGCAAACATCTGAAAAAGGTGAATTGAGGGAGCCAGAAACAGTGGGTCTAAGTACAGAGGGCACATGCCTCTTATAGGCCTGTGTCTAGGAGGGAGGATAACTGGGAACTCTGTCATGTGACATAGTCATTTGGTCTTTGCCTCCCAGACCTAAAGTCCTCAAATATAGACACTGACATCATCTCCCATAAGATTCTGCACAGTTATGGAGATTGGCTGGCAGAACTGAAAACGGGTTCTTCACTGAATAATTTGTTAATAGACTATAATTATCTTGTGACTAGTATGAGTGTGTTTCATTTCTGTTCATGTGGAAGAAAATATTCACTTGCTCTATTTGTCATTTGAATTTACCATGATTTTTATAACCTACTTTGGCATTTGTTCCATTTTGATCGATATTTGAAACCTCGTACATTGAAAATACACTCCTCCCTACCTTTGAGAGACCCTTGCGAACCAGGTTCTCACAATTCATGAAAAAGGAAACATTAATTTCCTGCCCTGGGAGGCATGGGTGTTAGCTAGGATAGTGAATTATATAAGCAAACCATCTTAAGATCAATGGAAATATTCTGAAGGACACATTGAAAGGATTTTGGTGAATTTTGAGCCTTCAAAGTATTTCTTCTCTACAAGGATAACTTTCTTTTGTTTGTTTGTTTGTTTGTTTGTTTGTTTGTTTTGTTTGGGAACCACACCCAGCAGTGCTCAGGGCTTTACTTTCTATGCTCAAGGATCTCTCCTCAAAGCGACTCGGGACCATATGGAATGAGGGGTCAAACCTGGATCAATCACATGCAAGGCAAGTGAGTTACCTGCTGTTTTATCAGTCTCTTGACTCAGTCCGCCCTTTTGTTTGTGGGGGAATGCGGTATGAGGGGCTACACATGGAGGTGCTCAGAGGTTAGTCCTGTCTTTGCACTCAGTAATTACTCCTGGAGTGGTCAGAGGATGACAGAGATCAAACTCAGTTTGGCTGCATGCAAGACAAATGTCCTAGCCACTGTGTTATCACACTGTCCCCTTCAGGAAAATTTTTATAGTAGACTAGTTGTTTCCAAGTAAACTCTGGGTTGTTTGGTCAGGGATGGAGTTTAAGCTCTCAATGATCTCTTTAAGCTCAGTCTTCACTAGCTGACAGGTCTTCTCCAACCATGAGTTTTTTCAGCCATGAGGAATCCTCAGACAGTGGGATACCCTACTTCAAAAAATATTGCCACTGACACATCCTGGATAGTTCTCTAGCATTTTCCAAGTCTTTCCCATGCCTCTTGTCTCATGTGAGATAAGTCTTGTCGGTTTACCCCTAAACCTTACAGTCTTTCTGTTACCCCTAAACTTACAGTCTCTGTTTTTTTTGCCTTAGTTTGATCCCACCTTTTACTGAAATGGTTTTGAAGTCATTTCTGTCATCTGCCTCCATGTCTTCAACGCTTCTCTACCTGTCATCCTCACTCTTCTTACTTTATATGCCTGTGTTGCTGAGCAAATTATGCCAAAACTCTTGGGAAAACTATGCCAAGATGACCTTTGTTGAAGGCAACTTCTCCTGGCTATCTGAAAGACTATCATTGTGTTTCTCCTTTGCCTGAATGCTTCACTACCCAATGGAGCTGGCTCCAACCATGCTTTTTTTCACCTTCTTTGGCTTTTTGCATCCTCTCCTCCTCTTTAATATTGGCAGTTCCCAGAGATCATTCCCTTCTTAATCTACTACTCTCCCTTTGGCTTGAAAAATCTGACTTATCCCCATGGTTTTAACCATCAATATTAAGATATAGTTTCCATGTGGTATGCAACTGCTTTGCGGCCATGCACCAGGTTAACATAAAAAGACCAGTTTAGGGTCAGGTCTTTGTTGGGACCTTTCCCTATATGTTGCAATGTGGTTGCAGGCTAAAGGAGCTGGCATGGGGATAGGAGTGGGTAGATGGTGGTGGCCTTTGGTGGCAATAAGGGGACATTGGTGGGCTGGGACCAATGTTGAACAATGAATGCTTGTGAAAAACTGTACTGTGAAGAAATTTGTAAATCACGGTGTTTTAATAAAAAAAAAAAGATATAGGTTTCAACCTATATCTACATTGTTACCCTTTACTATAGAACCTTTATCTTCACCCCAATTTGTTCAGTCAAACTCACTATCTACCCACACATTCTTTTATATCACTATGACTTCAAATTCAACCTCACTCAGTTGGAACCCAACCTTTTACTCTCCTAACCGTCCCATTCTGATGGCAGAGTGACTCTTATTCACAGTAACATTTATCCTCCTTCTCTATCCTGACCTAAAACATCATATAAACATTAATCTCTACCCAATCTTTGCTCCCATGTTCAGTAGTTGACTTTCCTGTGGCTCCATACCTACTTATTCTCATTGATACTTCCCTTTCTCACCAAGACTTATAAAAAGTCACCACATTCTCCCTCCCGCCATGGAAACTTTCCATGGAGAATTCTCTTTCTACTGATCTGCTTCCTTGCCTCTATCATTTCTTTGTTCTCAGCACTAAGCTCACTTCCTCCAGAACATACTCCTGCTTTGTCTAACTAGAAAAGTTTTGTCCTGTTGCTGAGCTCATACCCTATGCTCCTTTCAGGACTTAGCATAGTTGAAATGCTGCACTATTTGACGATTTGATTACTATCTGCCTTCAGTTCCAAGAGGTTGGACTCAACTGTTTTGTCACCCTGTGTCCACTTTCTCCTCCCTGGTATGTAGCACATAGTAAATCATCAATAAATATTTGCTTAAATGAACAGCTTTAACCATGACTCTACAGTAGGTAACATTTTGGGAAAATGGACTTCAAAGACTCCCGCTTCACTTGCTTCTCATCCATCAAGGGGGATACTCCACCCACCAATTCTGCTCTCTTTGTGCTTGGACAAGACTTTACCACTGCCTTGATGAATAAAATGCCCAGAGGGACATTGCGTGGTGCTTGGAACTGTGCTAGAAAAGACATTATGGCTTTCTGACTCTTTGGGGACCCAGCCTCCAGGGCACAAGGAAGTCCACCACCTAAGTAAGCATTCTGGCACCTAGACTTGGTTAAGGGCCTAACTCCCAGCCAGCATGAACTGCAGACATACAGCAAATGAGCCCTTTCAGATCATTTCATCCCTGCCATCAAGTCACCAGCAATTTTCAGTAGTGCATCTGAGGCCCCAGACATTAGGAACCATAATACCATGCCAGCAATGCCCAGCCCAAATCCGTGCTGCACAACTGTGAGTCACGAACAGTTACATTTACTACATTTGTGGCATGCTACTACAGAGATGACGCACTGACTTCCAAAGCACACTTCAGTGTCTCTCAACAATTATACAAGAGGATAAGAGCCTCTCAGAAAACCACTTTGAACCTCTTCACCTCCACATCTTCGTAGAAAAAATATCTGCTCTTTACCAACGTGGTTTACTTTACTCTTCCATCAATATCTTTTATTCTTTCCCTTCCTTCCTTCCTTTGGCTTCACTCGTTGCCTGTAACCAAATGGCCTCATCATGAAAACAATTGTATTCTTTCTTCATCACTCAAGACTTATCTTTAGCTCCTCCACAATGCCTTATGTAATGTCCATAAGGTGTTGCAAGCCTCACTCTCCCTGAAATTAGAAATTTGTTATCAAGATTTATAATTTTCCAAAATCAGGATCTGTGGTCTTATATCACTTGAAAAAAGTGTATCACTTATCTTCCTGTTGTTCAAAGATTTGCAGATGTGCACCAGTAATTTCCATTTGTTCTGTCATGCTAGTGTAGCCTTGGCAGCATCTGCTCGCTTCCAGGAACACGAAGAGCCTCAAACCATTCCTTCAGGTCATCATGGAATAAGGTCTATAATTGTTACTCGCGCATATCTAATACAACACTGGTAGTTTGCCAGGCTCTGCCATGGGGGTGGGATACTCTCAGTAGTGAATTTATTGACAAACCGTAAATGAGAGAGGCATCAGCTTTTCTCTCTGGTGTAGCCTTGCTAGATGTGGAAATGGAAATATAATGTGGTGTCCCTCTAGTTTCTTTCAGGCCCTACTGGCTTTGGGGGCCAGGGCTAGAACCTGCCTTCCCTCCCGGGCACCTATATGATCACCTCAGCATAGGGAGAGCCAGAGTGTTGCCTGCCCCCAAGTATCTGTATCTTCTATTATTATAAATACATTTGATGGTTACTTGAACTGTAGTGAGGTCCAACTCCCCTGCACCTCATATGGTCCCCAAACCTGCCATAGGAGTGATTCCTCAGCAGAACCAGGATAACCCGGAAAACTGCAGGAAGTGGCCCAAAATCCAAGAGAAAGTTTAGATATTTTTGCTGAATCCTTAATTTACTAATCTTGAGAATTAATCCTAATCAAGAATTAATGCTCACTAAATATGAATGATACAAATTGATTTTGTTTTTTGTTTTTGGTCATATCTAGTGGTGTTCAGGGATCACTCCTTAGGGTGATTAAAGAACATATGGGGTGCTGGGATCAAATAGCGTAAGTTGGTAATATGCAGTGCAAGCACCTTAATGCACATAATTATCTCTCCAGGAATATATATAAAATATATATATAATTTTAAAAAATTACTCCCTGACCATGAAGATAGTATTGGGCCTAAAGTACTTGCTCCTATATAGCCAACTTCAGTTTGATCTCGCATAGGCCCCCAGTGCTCCAAGGCCACAAAAGTAAACCCCAAGCACTGCTTTTCTCAGAAATAAGCCTCAGGAATAAGGAGGTGTGCCCAAATGTCTCACCGCTAAAGAGCATCCTTTAAAAAATCCCCATAAGACTATTACTTATAGTATTCAGATAGTAAATACATTTAAATAAACACCATTCTAAAAGATGGTTGGGGACTGAATGATAGTACAGCGGCCTTGCACAGCGATTCCCGGCCTCAACCCCACACCTAATATAGTCCCTTGACCACCACCAGGAGTACTCTTGAGGTAGAACCAGGAGTAACCCTGAGTCAGCTGGATGTTACTCAAACAGCAAACAAACAAACAAACAAAGTTATTTGGGTTTCAACCGGAAGACAGCACAGCAGGGAGGGGCTTTGCCTTGCACACAGCTGACCCATGTTCGATCCTGACATCCCATGTTCACCACCAGGTAACTTGAGTGTTAGTCAGAAGTAACCCTGAGTACTACCAAGTGTGACCCTCCCAAAAAAAAAAAAAAATAAAAGCAAAAGATGGTTGTAACAACTTAAATGACGCAGCATGCTTAGCATAGGGCTAAATTCAACAGTCAACACTGTATGTCCTCATCAAGCACTTGGGAATAGCTCCTGCAGTACCTGAAAGCAGCTAGATATACCCTAAGAATCCCTTCTGGTCTTATAATTGTTTAATAATTTTTATAACTGGTTCACATAGAAAATCTCATGAGAAAATTTAAACAAATGCATTTACTTACCAGTAACTACTAAACATTCCTGATAAATCTAGGATTCAAAATCTCACAGAACAGTTACCATTATTATTATTATCCCCATTTCATAGATGAGAGAACTGAGGTTTAGAAAAATTGGGTTAATTGCCTGAAGTTATTCATTGATATTTGATGGAATGGGATTCAAACCTGGAATCCTCTAAGCAAGATCTTAATCACTGCTTTACATACCAATTAGGCATGTAAATTGTCTTGTACTGTGTTTCTATTTCCCATTTTCCTTGTATAAAAATCAATTTTTTATTACAAAATACAGATTGTGCATGATAGTTTCCAAAAGCATAAGGGAATGTAGAATTGAAGCAGATCACTGCCCAATTGCAGGCATAATTTCTCCTCCTCCAGGTATATCCAGTACTCATAGCTCTTGTGTATATTTTCACAAATAACATCTGCACCTAGGCATTCCTTTAGTGACCAATAGAATTTGAACTGAGCAGTTTCACTTATCTATACAGATTTTTCTTATAAACTGATGACATAAATGCACCTTATAATAAATATGGGACTCTATAAATTAGTTTTGCTTATTATAATTTTCTTACTAACATTTTCTCTACTCTGGATTAGTGTAAGAATGCAGCATACACTGTAGTTAGATACTGAGTGTATGTCATCTACCATTTATAAGGCAGAAAGACTGTCTGTTAACTGCATACGATTTAACCACTCACGGTAGTTAGGGGAATGGCCAAAAGCTAATAATGTATTTTCAACTGTGGAGATTCAGCACTCCTAAATCTCAGGATGTTCAAGGTAAACTATATGGGAACCTTTTTTTTTTCTTTACTGTCTCTAGATAGACATTCCAAATAAGCATATATTTTTGCTATTCTTTTTCCCTACATAACATTTCACAGTTTTACTGTGAAACTGTGAAATGTCATGAATAAAATGGTGATTTATTCAACAAACTTCCATTGATACGATATGGTTACAAAAGATTTAAGGGAAGAGAAAAAAGAGAGAGATAGGAGAGGGAGGGATAGAGTTAGAAAGAAAGAGAGACTGAGAGAGAGAATTGAAAACTACAGTAAAATGAGAAGGGATGGGAGAGAGAAGTAATAATGAAGGAGGAAATACTGGCTCCCAGGTATATTGGTAAAATAAAGTTTTTTCTTGAGAATAGAAATGAGAACAGGGGAGGCCCTGAATATATGTGTAAATGTATGTCCAAGGAGACGGGTTAGGGGAGTCACTCCTGCAAACTCAGTGGGGTGAGAATCTGCCCCCTAACATCTCTCTCTTGATGATTTCGTCATCTCCATGAATGTTTTTCTCCTTAGCAAACCCAATGATTTAAAAAAAAAAAAAAAAAGCTTACCCAAAAGAAAACAAACATGTTACTATTTATTCATGTAGAGGGCCTACTGCACAATAGACAGCAGCTCCAGCCCTAATTAAATGAAATGGGGCAGGTGTAACTCAACCTGACTCAGGGAAATAGAATCTCACCCAAAAAAAATTCCCACCGTTCAGACCAGAGGAATCAGACCAGCCTCTCCTCCCAGGTTCCCAAGCAGAAAGGCTGGACTGAGGGCAGCAAGACAAGAGAAGGTCGATTTCTCGCCAACAGCCTTCCCTCCTCCCAGCTCAGGGCGCACATGCCCCTGCTCCTCTAGCCCTCTGAGCTTGGTAACTGACATATCAGAGCTGCTCCCTTTTGGGCTGGATTGCTTAGCTAATTCACCCATGGAAAATGGTTTGGTTCAGACTCCAGGCAGAGGCAACCAGACACCCACTGTAAATCCAAGCCTGGGGATTGTATTCTTTGGCCACTTCTAGACACATAAATGATCCCTCTTCCTTTCCCCACACAGCTTTCTCTACTTAGAAGTGTGCTAGCTCTCTGCCTTGAGAAGATGCAAAGCTAAGCAAATGGAGGGTGCTGGAGTATCTTTCAGTGGCCTCCTTAAATTAGAGACCTAGTAGAAACTTAACAAAGAATGCCTCCCCACACACCCCCAAACTCTGAGACCAAATGAAAATTCGGCATCCTCCGGACTTCCCTACCAACTGCAGATAGGCTCTGCTGACCTACCTCAGAGTAAATCCCAACTGTACAACAAACAATGCAAGTAGAGGCTTCAGACTCCGCTGCTTCTTACTATCTTCATCTTCTAATCTGTAAAAGGGGAACACCGCCTTCCACTTTCCCCACACAACAGGAAAAGTCATAGAAGTCACTCCTGTAAAACTCAAAGAATATAGTAGGAACTCTTTCCCAGCCCACCTTGGCACGCCTGATGGTCCCATGTAAGGTCCAGAGCAAAAGGAATGATGTCACACAAAGGGTGATCAATGAACATCAGGAGGCTTGGCACCTTTCGGGCCATCTCCATTCCTCTCCCACTAACAACCCACCCCGACAAGTTTGTCTATAACACACCACCCAGGGAGTCATTCTTCTAGAATCCGCTCACTCTAGGCTCTCTAGCCAAAATGACAGTTTTCAGAGGCACTTTAATGACCCAAGAACTATTGAGCTGGTACCTTAAAAATGCAACTCTAATGTTTCAAGGGGGCGGGAGGGGGCTGTCACATGATACCGTATGATCCATGAATGGCTAGTTCTTCCCAAAAACAAAAAATCAAGGCTGCTTTGGGGTTCGTGTCTGTTAGGAGCAGGATTCTTCTCCCACCATTTTCTTGTCCATATAACCAATTTCAGCCCCTGGACCTTTGTCATTCTAATTTCTAGCTATTTTATCACTTCTCTGACCTCTCCTCCAAAACAGTTTCAGGGTTCTCATCACTCAATCTGCCCATCAGCCAACACTCTCTCCCCAGCCCACACTCCAGTAATATCCAACTATGAACTTCCAGAGCACAACACATACAGAGTCTTTCCTGAGTAAACAGTGGATCCTAGCACTATAATCTCATAACCCCTCCTCTGTGGCTAACATTATTTTTATCAATACTTTATTATACTACCATGAGATATAAGCACTTACAAAGATGTCTATGTTTCAGGGGTCTCAACAGAGTATCTGAGCACTAATCCTCCACCAGTTTCCATTTCTCCCTACCACCAACTGTCCTCACCCTCCCCCGTATTTGAGCCTGCTTTTATGGCAAGGTCTTTATTTTTTCTCTCTTCTTCTCTCTTTTCTCTCTTCCTTCTCTTACATATTGTGGACCCTACATACATTATAGAAATTATCATGTGTATCTTTTGGCCCTGTATTTAATGCTCAGTTCTAGGCTGGTATTAGCTCTTTCAACAATTATTGGCACATTGTTCCCGTCTCTGTCTTACCTAACCTCTGACTCCACACGTTTGTGTTAATTTCCACCTTAATAAGACCTCCAGCCGCCTTGGCCTGACTGTTGATGATCATAATATACATGTATGTATGTATGCATGTATATGTATGTATGTATGTATGTATGCATGCATGCATGTATGCATATGTATATATATGCTATCACCATCTTCCAAAACCTTCCAAAACCCAGCTCCAGCCATGTCCCACTGCTTCAATCACTAAACGGAGGCCAAGGAAGTAGTCCAGGGCTCTAGAAGGTAGAGATGTCCCACCCCACCACCGATTCCATACTCATTCCCAACTCTTACAAAACCCCAAAGAAGCAACAGCCCAAAAGAGCTTCCAGGGACACCATCAAAAAGAGTGCTGGTGAACAGGTGCCTTCTGAATGCTGTGGTTTTCCCTGATCATTTGAGGCCAAGGCAGAGGGGAGGGTAGAAGCCAGGAGCCCTTCACCTGTGCTCTTGTGTTTTCGAACCCGCAGCATGTGAGGGCAGTCCCAACTGAGTTCAAAGCTAGGAATACAGCACAACCTCAGAGTTTCAGGTGACAGATTTATGTATCTACTCTCTAATGTTCTCCTAGCCCAAATAGCCTCTGGGCACAGCCACTAGCACAATCTTCTGCTCAAAACTCCAATCCTCAGATCCAAAGTCTGTCTCTCCTGTTCTGAGAACCCTTTCCAGCACTTTGCTCATGGTTCTTGGAGGACTTCATCTCTTCCTGCTGCAGAGCAGGTAGACACCATGGTGTTAGGTCATCTTGGCAGATAGCGGTAACATGATTGTCTCTTGTGGCATTTGTAGAGTCAGAGGCACCCTGGCAGGTACACGCCCAGGTAATCAGAAGAGGGTGGTTTACAGAGGAGATGTTTGAGAGGACGGATTTGTACAGTCACAGAACCAAGCTATGGGGTTTTCAGCTAATCAGGAAAAACTGGTGGGGGCATTGGGTAGGCTCCCAAGACACTCAGTCTGAGCAGAAAATAAAATATACTGACTTGTTGTCCCAAACTTGCCCTCTGGGTCTTTCGATACTGCCTACATTTGAGATTCCTTCAAGAGTAAGCGTGAGCTCAGAAATCCACACTTTGGTCATGCCCAGATTCTATTTTAATGCTATCTTTCTAGTAGAGGCAGCAGAGTTCAGCCTGTGTGAAAAGTCTTGCATCAGAGATAGAAATGTACGCATCAGGTAAAGCAAACAGATAAGGGAATATGTCCATGGCAAGGATTCCAGGGGCTGAGAACTCCATAGTCATATGTCAGCTCCAAATCTCAGCTCCATTGCTCACCCTCCTAGGCAGCACCATAGAGACTATGGAAGGTGTCACCCAGTGTGTAGAGAGTAATGTGTATTTCCTATGTTGTTCCCCTGTCTACAGACATTTCAGAAAAACTGAAACCACAACAAACAGAATTCAAACTTCAGGTTGAGAGCTAGAAGAGTGTTGAGAAGAGGTAGCAAGAAAAGGTGATATTACCCTATTAAGACACAAGGACTATCCAGAGAGACAGTTATTAAAAATAATATAATTTTATCCTTAATAATAAAAAAACAGAAAACTCCAAGAGTGTTCAAGCGAGATTGGTCTGAAAATGTTAATGGGGCTGGAACAATAGCACAGCAGGCAGGGCGTTTGCCTTGCATGAGGCCGACCAGGTTCAATCCTCAGCATCCCAATGGTCCTCCAGGTACCGCCAGGAGTAATTTTGAGTGCAGAGCCAGGAGTAACCCTTGAGCATTGCCACATGTGACCCAGAAAATAAACAAAAAGAAAAAGAAAAAGAAAGAAACAAAGCAAAATAAAATAAAATATGTGGATATCTGGGAACATGGAGGGAAGTTGACACTGGTGGCAGGTCAACCCGGAATATTATATATCTAAACCTCAACTGTGAATAACCTCACAAGTCATGGTGCTTTAAAAGAATACACCGTAAGAAAAAACCTAAAATTTTCTGTTATATGTGTGATTGTGTTAAATACTTAATGGAATCCTACGTAGCTATAAAGAATCAGGTAGACCTAAATAGTTATGGACAAGTATTTTAATTATATTTTAAGCAGCAGGTAGAGCATGGTTTCATTAATGCACATTTATATATGGAGATACATATGTCCAGAAGATTATGAGTCTTGTTTACAAATACAAGGGTAATATTTCAAGGGAGAAGGAAGTATATTGTAAGTTTTGTTTTCTTTAAAATTACCCTTGGGCTGTTGGAATACTTGGAGTCAACTGTGCTATAGAACAACTTTGTAAATCACGCTATTTAAATAAAGCTTTAAAATACTAAATTTCTAAAATTGATACATTTCAATCAAAAATTAAAATAAACTCAGGTTTAAAACATTTTAAATTGCTATTAGGTAAGCTGATAGTTTTTAAGAAAATTAGGTGGTGGACATCAGAAAAGTGGATAGAATGCAGGATGAATAGCTCACCGGCTGGCTGGGCTGGCTGGTACTTTGAGGAACCATTACTTACCTCCACTTTCGCGTGATACGAGATCTAGAGGTGGGCAATGAGCAGATGACTAAAGCTGCTTTCAGTGTCAATTAGGAAGATGTTCTTCTTAGTAAATAAAAAAGAATGAGCCACTTTAAAGGCTGGCATTTGGATTCATTATCAGCCATTTACTCAGTACTGCCAATTTCCTTGCCATCACATGCCAGAACACGGTAAAGAGAAAAAATAAAGAACAGGGTCACCTAATCACCTGCATATATAAAGGCAACAGCAACGTGTAGATGGGGACAGGGCAGGGCGGCAGTGACTGTATGGCCCTTCTCAGAATTCTTATTTATTCTCTGCCAGCAGCACAGAAGACAAGAATGGCTTCAGATGAAGAATCTTCCATGGAGATTTAATTCGTTGTCTAAAGCTTTAATCTGCAGGCTGGAAGAGATGAGCTGTTTCATGCTTTTAGAGTATACAATGTCTCTCAGTTGGGTCTAGGAAAGCTCTATTTCCCCAACTCCAGGGCTTAAAAAGATCAGCTTTTTGAAAATGGAGTAGTTAAACTGTGTTTCTCAGCCCTGTAGGGTCACACCACTGGTAAGGGCTCAATGAGACAAACACAGAGAGAGAGAGAGACTAGGATGTGGAGGAGGATAGACACACTCCAGCTCAGGCTCAGATCCTGTAACACACCCACTGGTTCTGTTCCGACTCTTTTCATTACTCTATTTGAATTCGCACCATCTACTTTGACTTCTGTTCCAACGGGGTTATTCACTGCACCTGTCTGGGCAGATCCTCTTAATAGATAAAGAGGTAGAAAATAAGAATCACAGCTAGCCCCCAAGATGATCATCTAAAAACTTAGGTACTGATGTCACACAGCCACATGGTCTACAGTTATGGGATCTGAAACACCTAATAGTTTGTAAGTAAATGATGAGGTTCAGACATGGTATATTTCCATTTCTTATCCATTGGCATGTAAATTCATTTGAATTATTATCCATGTGGCATTTGAATTATTTCCATTCTGGGGATATTATGAATTATGATGTTGAATTATTCCATTCATAAGTCTCCTGTTTGTGCATGTGTTTCAGTTCTTTGGGTATAAACTTCAGAGTAGAATAGCTGGTATTACATCACTTCCTGTGTTTAATATCTTAAAGAACCACCATTCTGTTTTCCACAGAGGCTATACTGTATTTGGTATTAAGCCACTCAGCAATGGATATAAATAATTTATCCATATCCTTGCTGTCCTTGCTGTTAATTGGTGATTATCTGACTTCATTTTTATTATAGCTTAGCTCATGCAGATGATTATAACTATTGTGGTTTGATTTTCACCCCAGCTGGTTAATGATACGAACATATTTTTGATGAGTTCATTGGCCATTTTTAAAAGTAATTTTTATTGAAGTGACATTGGTTTAAAACATTAAGGAAATTTTAGATGCACAGTATTCTAATTCTACATCTGTAAAAAAATCAAGATCTCCTCAAAACTAGTTTTCTTCCACCATCATACAATTTAACTGCCTTATCCATTTCTATTACCTCCCAACCTTTTCTCTCTGATACTCTCCAGTCTATCTCCTGCACTTAGGAGTTTGATTTGGGTTTATTGGCGTGTTCATTTTAATGTCATGTTTTATATTCTATTCCACATGTTATAATCAAACATTGTTAGTTCTTTCCATCTAGTTTATTTCAATATATTCTCAAACACTGCTCATGGAATTGTTTTCGTTCAATTCTTTTTTTAGGGCTTTTGGGGTCACACCCGGCAATGCTCAGGGTTACTCTTGGCTCTGCACTCAGGAATTACTTCCCATGTAAAAGCTCGGGGACCATATGGGGATGCCGGGGATCGAACCCGGGCTAGAGGCCGCCGCTGCAAGGCAAATGCCCTACCCTGGCCAATACCCGGCCCCCTGGTTCAACTCTTCACTTGATCACTTGACAACCTGTTATTTGTCAATTTGCTCGTTTACCAGTAACATTTCCATTTGAACCTATCATGTGCCAGTGTAGCCCAATGTCATCTGTGCTTCTGTTTCCCAGGGAATACGAAGAGCCCCAAATCGCTCGCTTCAGGGTCTTGATTTAATAGTTCGACCATCTTGTAGGTGGGCCGCCATCGGATCTTTTGACGCCCTGCGGGGATCCAGTATTAATGGCCTTCCAGTTCAACAGTTGTCTCCGGTTGCATTACATATGTCCAGCTCATGATTTTCGATGCCTTAAGTAAACAAGACAGCGGCCCGACTTCGATCATTGACAGAGGTCGGAACTCCGGATCTCTTCTCTGACTTGGAGAGTGAGGCGGGATATTCCTTGCACAACTCTTTCGATTCTTTGGGAGCACCCGGTCAGCATTCTCATCCTGCTTTTGTAGGGCCCATATCTCTGAGGCATATGTTAATGCAGGAGAAATGGGTGGAACAAAGAGATGTGCCTGGAGCCAGAGGTTCTTTGTCCTTTTAGCTATTTCTTTGATGCTCTTGAAGGCCTTTCCATGCCTCTATATAACTTCTCCCATGGCAAGCTACCCATGTCATATTTGATATGCCAAATACCAGTAACAATTATAGACCTCATCTCTATGACCTGATGAAATGGTTTTGAGGCTTCCTTTTTCCTGGAGCAAGCAGATGTCCTTGGCTCTACTTGCATGCGACAGGACATATGAGATGTTACTGGTGCCCGCTCGGGCAATCGATGATGAAACTGGAAGAGAGATACAGTGATATAAACTATACAGAAGTTCTATATAACTCCATACCAAAAAAATCAGTATGGAGATTTCTCAGAAAAGCAAGAATTGAGTTTTGCCATACAACACAGAAATTCTTGTGGTTATCTACTCTCCAGAATACAAAGACATTCATTTGAAAGGACATATGCACATCATTATGCATTGCAGCACTTATACAATAGAAAGATGATTCAAACCTAAGTGCTCATGACAGATTAACAGATTATGAAGATGTGGTATATATAAACACCAGGGAGTACTATACAAGTTTCAAGAAATAACAAAATCATGCAATTGTTTCAACTTGAATGGTACGGAGGAAATCATGTTAAGTGAAGTAATCTTATAGAAGACTGTTCCACAGAATGAGCCTACTTCTTATCTGTGGAATATAGAATAACTGGACATTTGAATGAAATGGTGAAGGGGAAGGGAACTTGATAGCCCTTGGATCCCAGAAAACATGAAAGATGAAATCAAGTGAAAGGGGAATATAAAACAGGGATGCGGGTGCTCAAGAAGTGCATCAGAAAGGGTTGAGTAGGCTAACTATATATGCAAAACCACAAATCAGCCACAATGAAAGTATGAGATCCAAAGACCCAAACCAAAGCAAACTAAAATTTAAAACGTGCCTGTCCGTGGATGCTGGGAAAAGGGGACACACTCTCTATCCATTGTTGGTGGTAATGTCGACTTGGTACAGTCTTTTGAAATCAATATGGACATTCCTCCAAAGACTAGGAAATCGAGCTCCCATTTGACCCAGCCATACCACCTCTGGGAATATACCTAAAAGCCAAAAACAAGCAGCAGAAACACCATCCCTACTTTTATGCTCACAGCAATTTATTCACACTAGCCAGAAACAACCAGAGAGCCTGAGAACTGATGACAGAAATTTTGGTACATCTACATAATGGAATATTATGCAGCCAGTTAGAAAAAATGAAGTTATAAATTTGCTCTATAAATGGATGGACATGGAGAGAGGATCAAGTTGAGGAAATAAAGTTCAGAAGGAGGACAGATATAGAAAGACTGCATTTATTTGAAATTTCCAGACATAAATAAATATATACATATTATGATACCACTATCCAAGGTCAGGTGAAACATGGATCAGTAGGTCTTGTCAAAGGTGGAATTAATCAAACATGTGGGAGCCAGGAGGTTAGGTAAGATAGAGAATGGAACAGGTGCTAATAATTGTCGAAAAAGCTACTAAACTTAGAACTGAGCATTAAATACAGGCAAAAAAATACACATGATAACTTAAGTGTATGTATTGTAGTCCACAATGTGTAAGGGGATAAAGAGAGAGGAGAAAGAGAGAAAAGAGATAAAGAACGTGCCATAGAGGCAGGCGAGGGAGGAATCAGTCATTGGTGGTGGAAATGGGCACTGGTGGAGGGATGGTGCTGGAACACTGTATGGCCGTAACCCAAATAATGAATATCTTATGAACATCTTTGTAATTGTATATCTCAACTTGTTGGTATAATAAAAATATTTTTAAAAATTAAAAATAAAATGTGCCTGTCAAGAAGTAGGCTGAGTAGGGCAGAGGTGGGGAAGCTGGGAACACGGTAAAGGAAAATTGACACTGGTGGTGGAACTAGTGCTAGAACATATCGGCTTCAAAATTCAATCCATGAACAACGGTAAATTATGGTAGACTAATAAAAATAAAATTTTAAAATTAAAGAAAATGAAAATAACTCCTAGTTCTATCCATGTTGTAGTAGAAGACAAGCTCAATTCTATTGCTGAGCAGTATTCCATCATCTTTATCTACCACGGCTTTTTCATTCATCTTTCGACATTGAGGTTGTTTTCATATTCTAACTATTGGCAATACTGCTGCAATAAACATAATGCATATATCATCTTGCATTAGTGTATCACACACTTCCGATAAATACTTGGAAGGTCTTTCTAATTCTTAGCTCTTAGGAGTTAAGAAATGCTCTCACAAAATTCTATAAAGAGTTGCACCATTTTTACTCTCTCCTAATAGTGTGGGAGGATCTCATAAAAACCATAAAACAGTTATATCTTCTTCGTAGATATGTTGTAGTAAAGCCTCCACCCATTTTTATTTGGGCTCTCCTTTCTTTATTAAGTAGTAAGAGTTATTTGTATATTCTAAATGAGGTCTTTCATCAAACAATTATTCAGATTTGTTCGAGTAGAATAGAAATGCTCTTATTCTATGAATTGTCTATTCATTCAAAAAATTCTATTTATTGGTTATTAAGACCATATTAGTCAACGATATTATTATATTTCTCCCAGCAGCAGCATTTCATCCTCTTTCAAAGAACTGTCAGTCACCACATCACAGGCCGGTACCTTATGAACAATATCCCCGGCGGGTAGTTCATTCTGATAGTGTTCTTGGAAATACAAGTTTTCAGAGGCCGGGAGATGGTACAGCAGGTAAAATGCTTGCCTTTACCATGTCCAACCTGGGTTTGATCCCCTGTAAAACTCATATTTGTCCTGGGTCCCCCAGAGTGACCCCCTGAGCATCACTGGGCAGAGGGTCCAAAAGCAAAACAAAACCAAAAATTCTTTCACTTTGTCTGTTTATCACTTTACCTGGATTCTAATTCTATCTGTTTTAACACTTGACATTTTAGCATTTCTAGCTCTGTTTCAGTATTTAACAATCCTCTTGCCTAACCCAAGTTCCTGCCAAGGTAAGAACGTAGTTTATTAAAAATAGGTATCAGAAGCAGCACATCTTGGGGGGATGGGGTGGAATCTTCCCTGAAGGGATTACAAATCTGACCCAAGGTAGACATTCTCCCTAATAGCTTTTTGTCTTTGAATCTTGATGTTATGTCAAGAAAAATAACTTGCAAAATATTGGGGTCTGCCCCAGAGCCACCTCCTTCCCCTAGCCTGTAATCATCCAAGTCAAAAAGTAATTAAATAGTCATGTGTGCCTTACCACACATGTTCTGTGCAGGAGGAGTGTAAGATTTCTGACCTCTGGGGTGGACAAGCTCAGGCAAGTCTTGGTGAATTCCATCTAGGGAGCCCAGGGAAAATGGGGGTGGAGAGGGAGTGAGAGACTCAGAAGGGACCTAGAGCCCAAACTAGATGGAGACACTGAGTGTGGGCACCACCTAGTAAATATGAGCTTGGGTTGTGGTGTTGTCCCTAGATTCCATGTGCATACATGAGTGTGCACATGTGCACACATGTGTGCATGGATAAGAGGTCATTTAGGATTGCTTAATGCATGAATCCAAGGTCTATTTTTACTTCTTTGCTTCTTTTGTTTTTGGGGGCCACACCCAGCAACTGTCTGGGGTCAGCCTTGTCTCTGCACTCAAGAATCCCTTAGCGTAGGATCATGATGGTATGTCAGAATCATACCAGGTCAACTGCAGGCAGGCAAATGTCCCTGTACTATCACTTATCCTCTTGCTTCTTCCTCTTACGCTAATCATTTTCTGGTCTCAGTGTAGTTTCATGTTCCAGCAAATGTATTCAAAACTGAGATCAGGTCAAGACTAAATCCCCAGGGAGAAATCTATCAAATCCCAAAATCCACTTCATTTATTTCATAGGATATAAATGTTAGACCAATAAGCCTTAACCATTAGGAGAAAACCAACTTCCTAAATGTGGTTGCTGCCAAACAAATGGCAACACACATTGTGTTCTTCTGTTCTAGACAAAGCTACTCATCTCCAGGATTCTGCAAGAAGTTCCAGGGTTTACTCCTTAAGATCAAGATCTCAAAGGGCCCAATAGAAGTATAACTCCCTTAGGGTCACCCAGAGACCTTCTGTAGGAGGGGAGAATTGTCAGGAACTCACCCACAAGTCCATACTCTGGGTCACTTGTGACTATTATCTTGGAACTAATAACTAGGAAATGTAGGATATAGCTATGAAAAGAGAAAAATAATTGCCCAGTGTTTTTCCTCCCCTTTTATTCCCCTTAGTGTTTTTAACTAATTCTAACTAAGGAATTAGAATTGAATGTGAATTTTGTTTCTCATTATTTTCATATCCACACTTTTCTAGCTTGACCTATTCCTTCTTCAATATATAGCGTTTCTTTCCCTCTTTTCCATTTCAAGTGCAGTAGAGGTCTGTCTTGGTTTTACCCAGCTTTTCCAATCCTACTCTCTAGCTTCATTAGCCCCAATGTTGGGACTAAAGGTAGACTCTAACAAAACATTTCCCTGGTGTTCAGGAAGCAGAGTGGAGTAAATGAAAATGGGCCCTAGTCGCTGGGGAGGCCAGCTTGAAGCTCACAAGGCTCCCTCTAACCCAGCCTGGACCCTCCTGCTCCCAGTCTACCAGTCACCAGTTTCGCCTTTGGGGAGCTAAAACAAACAAAGTTCTTGGAAAGTTCTTTGAAAGGAAAAGGCTGATTGTAAAAATTTCTATTTAAATAGTCCTCACCTACTTTCAGCCCTAGCCTCCCCCATGCCTACCAAATGAGCACCTCTCCTCCGCCCCACACACACACACCCCACCACTTCCCTTCTCCCTTTCCTTTGTTGCTCATTTTCAAAAGGGAAGAGTTGACAGCTCTGGGCCACAGCAACACCACCCCTCGGAGCCAGCCCCGAAAAGTGCCTTGGCTGCTGAGCCATCTCCCCAGGCTCTCACCAGCCTGCAGGTGGCTGCATCTGGTCACCAGGTAAGAGGTGGCAGAAGAGGGGGATTGAGAAAGCAAGCCCCACCCTTTCTCTGCAACATCTTTCAATGAGGGTGGGACGGAAGCCTTACTAAGGACAGCACCCTCTCCCCATGCACTGTAACAATTCTAAGAGGCCCCATTACTTGAGCTGTGTGTAAAAGTAACTACCTTACATTGAGAAAACCAAAGACTTGTTCATACAAATATGCCTTCACTCCAATTAAGAGCTTCTCAGGCACCTATAAAGCTTTCTAGAACTCTCTTTAACTCCTGGAAGGGAAACAACTCTCATAGCTGCTGGCCGAGTCCGTAGGTCAAAAGCCTTATTTTGTTTTGTCTTTTAATTTTTTTTTTATTTTTTATTTTTTTTAATTGTTTTGCTTGGTTTTACTTTGGTTCTAGCTTTGAGAGAATTGCAGACTCGGCTTTCAGCTGTAAGGAATGATACTTTCCCTCAGTTTCTCCAGAGCAACAGCTCCTGTAAACTGTGGCAGAACCACACTTAGGGGTGTGCATTTGTACAGTCAAATAGATATCTCCATCCAATAAAGGGACTTTGTGTTGCTGATCTACACCTGCTTGGGTCTATAACACACCCACTTTTACCTTCATCCTAGTTCCCAAACTTCTAACACCACCAACCTACTCTCCAAATATGATTTTGTTATTTCCAATCATACCTTCTGCTTTAATCTTTTATAATTGGTCCAAGTAGGGCCATTCCCCACCTCTACTAAGTCCCCAATCCATAACATGGTTGTATTTAAGCATTTGCTTAACTATTCACCTATTGAAAGTCATCTTGTTTGCTAACAGATTGGGGGGTTCTTAGAAATCAAGTTGCTGTAAACAACAGATGTTTCGATCTATGAGGATTATACGCCTCCTTGTGTGACAATTATGTATTCAACTGTCTCCTTTAAAATTCCTTTCTTTCCTGGGGCTAAGATTAGGTATGGTGGTTAGTAGTTGCCTTGTATGCAGCCAACCAGGTTCAATTTCTGGTACCTGGGTTGGTTGCAAAACAAGACAAGCACCTTACCTGCTATACCTATGGTCCCTGAGCCCCACCAGGAGTGATCTCCTGAGTGCAAAAAAATAGGAAGTTCCGGAAAATCCCCTGGGTGTGACTCAATAATCCAAATAAACAGATTCATTCATTTAATTTAATACCTAAAATGACTCTCACTTACTTTTATAAGAGTTCCAGGCCAGGGAAGTGAATGGGAAGTAAAATCTGGAAGCAGAAAGTGGAAAGAAAGGTCTTCAACTAGAGACCTGGAGAATTGCCAAAACATACAAACTTCCAGCCTATACTGTAAGGTGAAGTTGAATCAGAAACAAAGTCATATATGGAGGCAGGAAATGGCTCTTCAAAGGCTCTTGTGCTGGTGCTTTAGGACACTTTCAGCATAAAAGTCCTGCAGGCGGGAAGAATCTATGGGTACAGGTGTAGTCAAGGGAGACCTTGATCAACAGACCTGGGATAGATCAGATTCCAGATGACCTACTTAGGCCCAGCGAACTGGGGTCCTTGAATGTAGAAGAAAGAGAAAGATGCAAGATTTGGTTGTGAAAGAATGGCAGGAAGATTTAGTGTTGCTATTTGTAAAGAGTGGAGGGAATCATAACTTAAGGAATGAGGGTAACTTCTAGAAACAAGAAAGTATACAGAAATGAGTTTCCCTGACAGCATCCTTCAGATAGGGCACACACAATGTTTATTGTTGTTGTTTTTCTTTGGGTCACACCCTGTGACGCTGAGTGGGTTACTCTCCTGGCTTTTTCACTCAGGAATTACTCCTGGCGGTGCCTGGGAACCACATGGGATGCCGGGATCGAACCTGGCCAGCCATGCAAGGCAAACGCCCCTCTGTGCCATCGCCCGCCTCTAATAATTTTTATTTTGTTGTCGGTCAGCTACTCCTGTGTCACATGTCTGAATCTTTGTAACTACAAGATAATGAGTTCATTTCAGTATCTTCCTTTAAGTCACCAGTTTGTGGTGACTGGTTATAGCAGTACTTGAAAATAGGTGCACCAAATTCGCTCAGGTTTCACCTTAAGAGTATTCTTTACTCCTGTGCAGAGTCCAGCTGCATGGATATAGTAGAAAGTATAGAAAAGAGCATGGACTTCTCTGCTTTCTCACCCAAGACTCCCAGGCTTTCCATATCAACAAATTTTCATTCCTGACCTTAAGGGATTCAGGATGTGCTGTCCCTCATCACTGCACCCCTCTGTCTGCCCTGTCCAGTGGAATCCAATGTCTATGTTTCATTCAAAACATAGACATATATAAAGTCCTGTGGTAAGGGAAGAAGGAAGGGCATACAGGTGGCTATGGTACCTTCTTGGATCAACAGACCTGGGATAGAAGCAGATTCCAGATGACTCACTTGTGCCCAGTAAACTGGGTCCTGAATGTAGAAGAGAAAGATGCAAGATTTGCTTGTGAAAGAATGGCCAATATCTTGCTCCAGGTTGCATCCTCAGCTACAAAACTTGGTGCCTCCACCCACAAAACCCAATCTCAGCCCTACCATACCATTCCAAAGGCCTAGAGAAGTTCGGTTCTGCTTGTCTATGTTTAAGACACACATGCATGAAGGTCATGTGCTAAAGGCTGTTAACTCCTAATGTTTTTTCGGAGGATGCTTACTGAACTCCAACAGTAAATGAACAAATGAAGAATGAAAGAACCACTCATAGAAGAATGCAAATGAGGAGGCTTGTACTATAACTCAGGTTGAAGGCTTTAGAGCTGTGATATTAGTAATCATTAAAGAAGTTATTCATACATTGTACTTTATTCTTAATAATCATCACAATATGGATACACAGATTTCTCAGAACACATCATTTGAGGTAGATCCTTGACTAGTGGCTTAATTTATACAGGCATCAGTCTACAACAAACCAAAGCACAAACACAGCTTGGACCACTTCACCCAACAAACACACACACACACACACACACACACATTTGACCAACTCTGTTTTGCTCTCCAGTTTTGTTAGGCTTAAGCCTGTTGTCATGCCCAAGAAGTTGAATCCAAGCCAGACTCCTTCATCAGCAGTCTCAGTTCCCACCTTAGCAGTCCTCAGCACCCCTCATCTCTTTTCGGATTTTCAATGCAGTAGGGGTAATAGGAGCTAGTGAAGGAGATTTGATGGATTGCACATCTCAGAGAGCCCAGAGGAAACATCTACCAACAGTGAAAGCTCTGACATATCAAGAGAACCTCTCTCCTTCATCTTCCAAATATTTGATCTGCCAAAACTAAGAGGTGTCACCTGCAGGGGATACAACTAAGGGTCCATAAAGCCACATGCTGCAAGCTCTGTGACCACAGACTGGATAATTTTCTAGAGTATAGGTAAACAACATGCTTTGAGCTTCACGTGAGATAATCGGATCTAAGAAAGTGTACATTTACTTCTTTTATTTTATTCCTTGATTTCTATTGTTTTTATTTTTGCTGTGCCTAATTGAGATGGGTGATATAATATTCCTGCTCATTGAGATGCTTGCAGGGGTGGCTGCAGCAGCCTGGCTGCATTGACAGGGGCAGACAAGGAGACAGGCTTGTCTACATCCAGGCTCTGCCCGCGGGCCCTGGATGGTTGATGGTTTGACACAGAAAAGACTGGGTCCCTGAGATGAACCTTCCAGAGCCACGGCAGAGCCTGGCAAGGTTCCGTGGTGTTTTTGATGCCAAAAACTGCAGAATAATAATGGACCTCATTCCCAACTAATGGAGAAATTACTGGCATCCACTCAAGCAAATCGATGATCAACGAGAATACAAGTGGGACAAGTGACAAGTGT
This sequence comes from Cryptotis parvus, assembly GCA_021461705.1. Lineage (NCBI taxonomy): Eukaryota > Metazoa > Chordata > Mammalia > Eulipotyphla > Soricidae > Cryptotis > Cryptotis parvus. The sequence goes on along the minus strand of JAJIBD010033766.1, from coordinate 19,350 downwards.
CCAAATATGCTGGTAGAGGAGCAACAGTCATGTGACTCTTTCAGTTGACTGTGGCATAGTTCCGCTTGGCTTATCATGCTTGTATTTCAGGGAAGCTGGTGACAGTTTTAGCTCCATTCAACCTGCCATAAACTAAAATAGGCATCTGTTTTCTACCATTCTGGAAAATGATGTTCAAAATCAGGGTGATAACTGGGTTTTATGAGGAGAACCCTGCTCCTGATTTGAGTTTATGACCACCCTTTCCTTACATTGTGTGTATGTGAGTGTGAGAAGGAGAGACAGAGAGAGAAAGAGAGAAAGAGAGGGAGAGAGCTGGATCTTTTCTTGTTTAGAAGTGGGAACCAATTCCATCAGGGGATCCTGGATTCTAAGTCTTATGACTTTCCAAAGATACCAGTTGCAAATACCTTGGCCTTTGCCTTGGATTAAGGGTTCAAGATATAGGCTGGGATTATGCATACAATTTATATATGTGTGTGTTTGTATAGAACAGTAATAGGAAGTCAAATATTTAGTCTGCAGTTGGGATAGAAAGGAGCCCACAGAAGGAGCATATATTCAGTGTAATCCTGCACAACAATCACAGTTACAGAGTTATCTGCTCTTAGAGAATACAGCACTGAAAGCGAATATCAGGGATTTATTCAGAGACTAGACACTTTCCTACACCAGTGCCATTGCTGATGCTATTGCTGGACTTGAAAGCACTAATTGTTGGCTATCTAAAAGTAGCTATGTTTGCATTCACTCCTGTCTTTGAACTCTTTCTATACAGACCGTATTTCCATTATTATTTCATATTATGTGACAAGTAATAAAGTATGAAAAAGCTTCACCTGCTAATAGATTATACTCAACAGCAATTGATTTTACTTAAACATCTCTATGAATCATCTTTGAAGGTAATTACTCTATGGGGGTATTAATGACTTTGTGAAGTTGGATTCTTTTTCAATTCTTCTGTAAAAATTACTATTTCCAGAAAGCTAGTGGATATTCCCTTTTCTCATAAAAATTTGACCATTTTATCCAGACCTACCTCCCTAAGTAATTATGCTGAGTTCATTCCCATAAAGCTGCACCATACTTCCCATGAGCAATTCATATTCTCGATCTGAGGAATCCTCCTGTAAATGTGTATGTAAGAGCCTCTGAGCTATATCATAGCCTAAACTAGTCTCTTACTATTTTTCCTAAAGAACCAGCAAATAACACCTTGGGACACACAATTCATGGAAGACAGTGTACAGGACTTCCGGTTTCAATGCCTCAGACAAAAACTCAGCATCATGCTTCCATTCTGCCACAGCCTGGCCAGCCCTAAGTTGGGAAAAATCTTCAAAAACTCTCAGTGTCTTATTTTAGGGCTGCAAAATTCCAACACAAGTTAAAGTAGCTCTGTCTGGCCCTAGAAAAATTTCACCGAAGAATTCCTCCAAACCTCATATCCATGTAGTGAATTTAACACCTTGGTTTTGGGTTAGAGGCCACACATGGAATCATGGTCAGAGGCCATTCCCAAGTTTGGTGCTATTAGTTGGGGTGTGGGGTCAGATCTGTGGTGTTGCTGCAAATGGTGATTAGAGAAAAGTGGTTCTGGGAATTGAACTTGGGCCTCTTGCATGCAAAGCATGCACTCCAGTCCTTTGAGTCATCTCTCTGACCATAAAATACCTTTGTTGGCTGCATGTTAACTCTAGGAATTTGAAAGGCAGAAGGAAAGGAAAACCCATCCATTCCTATATGTCTGTATGGAAATATTTTAATCGGACTCCTACTGTATCTGGCATTTTTGATAAGGCAAAAATTTTCTCTTGTCATTTCTCTTAACTTTCTCCAGCATAATTATTTATAGTTATGGCATTCTAGCACATGGTAATGACCTAATTTGTTAAACTTAGCCTCTTATTGTTGAATAACCCATTTTAAACTTTCACCACCTTTACAAAAATATTGCAAATCTAATCTGCCTATCATCCACTACAAAGGAAAATGCATGCATCAAAAGTGAGTCTGAAGTAGGTTCATTCCATGAGTACTTCAACCAAAAACTAAATGGTATCTACTTCAGTGGATAACTGTGATAGGATCAAGGCTAAACCCCAAGGAAAACAAGAGGAAAGCCAATAGATGCTTGAAAATGGTGTTGTTGCTTCCAGGGATTGGTAAGTAGCTGTGATTTGGTAAGTACTCTGGTTCCTAGAGAACCAGCAAAAAGTATCTGAAGACAGAATGGTCTATGGGAAGACAGCAGGGCCAAGACTTCCTGGTTTCAATGACTGTGTGACAAAGCTCAGCATCAGCTAAGTTGGAATCACTAATGCTCATTCACAGCAAATGTACCACTTAGTCTGGATTCACTGAAGAAAGGAGGAGGCTTCAATCATCAGACAGTGACTGCCTCGTGCTTAAGTGTATTTAGAGGGTTCAGAGGTCTGAAAGTCCCAGGATAAAGTCTTAATCAAAAGGTGTCCATTGGAGTCGAGTAGGGTAAATAGGAAGAGAGGAAAATTAGAAAATAATTGGTGTTGAAACATTGGATGCCCGTGAACTCCAAACTACGAACAACTTCATGATGACTATCACTATCACTATCTTCCCGCTAATCATCTATTTGCTAGAGCGGGCACCAGTAATATCTCCATATGTTCTGTCTCACACTAGTAGAATCCAAAGGCATCCGCTGCTCCAGGAACATAAAGAGGCTCAAACAATTATATTAGGTCACGGAAATGACCAATATAAATGTTACTGGTATTTTGCATATAAAATACTACACGAGCAGCTTGCCAGGCTGGGTGGCATACTGTTGTAGTCACCTCTAAAAAAGCATTTATTGATGAACCGCTGGGCTCTAGCAGCCGGGTGAGCCGGGCTGCAATAGTCTGCTCTATTGGGGGAGTTGTGACGTTGAGGGAAGTCCAGATGTGGAAAATGGCGGCTCCCATGGAGTGGGGAGGGTGGTCTGGCTTGTTGTGAGGCTCTGCTGGGGTGGCAGGCCAGGGCTAGAACCCACCATGCCTCCCAGGCGCCTCACACGCAGCTGGGCACAGGGAGAGCAAGTAGCAGCTCTGCCCCATGTCTGAGAGTCTCTGGTTCAGCATACCTGGGCCGATTGAAAAGAGCCGTTGCAGGGTGGCAGTCGATGATCTAGGCTGTGATAGTCTGGTCTGCTGCAGGGTCCCCTGAGCTTTGGCTGCTGCTACCTGGTCCCTAGCGGATTCCCATCCAGATATACTTTGGTACATTGTCCCTGAGACAATGCACACTCTCCCCGTGCCCAGCCGCCTCGTGAGGCGCCCGGGAGGCATGGCAGGTTCTAGCCCTGGCCTGTCACCCCAGCAGAGCCTCACAACAAGCCGGACCACCTCCCTCTACCCCATGGGGCCTGCCATTTTTCACTCCGGTTTCCCTCTTGTCACAACCCCCTCCCAGCAGACCAGACTACTCACAGCCCGGATCATGATGACTAAATTCCCTTTAAAAATTAACTCTTATAAACTACGGTGTCTCAATAAAGATTCCTAAAAAGGTAAATAGATAAATAATTTTTTAAGAGTAGAGGATGCTGACCTGGTTTGGAAAAAAAAATGAACATTATCTAAGAGGAATATCAATCCAAGAACAATCTTAGGAACATTGAGAAAAATTGTGTCTAGGATAAAATTCAAGCTGACTCCTCCCTGGGGAAACAGACCAGGGTTACTACAGTGTGGTCGTTTTATTGGACTACGCCTTATCTTGAAATAGTGATATAAGCCTGAAGATCAGCAGCTGTGCCAGCAGTTACTCCCATCTATTTACACTTCCCTGTTTTCACCCAGGCTGCGTTAACTTTGTTTGCTCTGATCTCTTCCCCTGAAACACCTTTATTTGTCCCCAAATACAACTTTTAACATCATCTTCTTGGAAGAATCCTCACTGACCTCTGAGTGTCACCAAAGAGGGTCACCAGCATCAATGATCTCTGCCACCACAGACTATCATTGACAGCACACGGCAAACGTGAAAAACTGTATCCTCTAGCTCCCATGGATCCCCTTATCATCATGTTTCATTTGATTGTAGTAAAAGAATTTCCTTTAAAACTTTATGAGGGGGGGCGGAGGATAGCACAGCAGGTAGGGCATTTGCCTTGTATGCGTGACTCCCAGGTTTGACCACCAGCATCCCATATGGTCCCATGAGCACTGCCAGGAGTAATTCCTGAGCTAAAGCTATGAGGTTCTTGAGCATCCAGTGTTACCCAAAAAGCAAAACATAATGAATGAATGAGTGAATGAATGAATGAACTTTTATGAGGCCTGGGGATGCTGGGGAGATGGCTCAACAGATGGGACTACAGCATCTGCTTTGCATGTGGTAACCCTGGTATGGATCTTTGGCACTGCATTTTCTCTTAACACTCACTCAGCTGTACCTCCAAAAAATAATAATAATAATGGAACAAAGACTAAAAGCAGTTGGATGATGACAAAACTCCAAAAGTGAACTCTTAAGAATTATGATTCTAAGAACAAACCTTGTGCTGATTGTCCAAAACTAAATTCAGAGTCTGGGGGGTGGGATGGTTTGGGGCGGAGAGGGGGAGTCCACTTTAGTTTGAAAGACCTAGCTTTTTGAAGGGACTTTTTCTCAGATCATCAATCTGGCATTCCCTCCCCCTCTAAAGGAGTAAAATCTCAGCTTTGGGGTACAGGCTGTTCAGGCTTCCTCTCTGCCTAAACTTATGCATCTTTCCCAACCATTGTGAGCCACAGTGAACCCCACAGCTCCAGTTCTAACTTACTAAAGTTCAAACTTCTCAGAATTAATTTTTGCTTAAAAAAAACAATTTAAAAAATATACCTCTGAATCCAGGAAGATAGCTTATAGGGGTATAGGGGCACATACCAAGCATGATGTACATATCTGAATCTGGTCCCTGGTGCCACATGACCCAGGTCCCTAAAAAACCAGCAGGTATGGCTGTTGTAGTACACTGCTGCCCAGAGCCTCTGCATCAGGCCCAGAGTTGCCTTCTGCAGGTCACTTCGTAGATAGGAGGAGGATAGTTTGAATGTGGTAGTTCATCTGGACCATATATTCTATACTGGCTGGTAGTAAATATTCTCTCATGCTCCACAATCATCTGGACTAGCTAGATCTTACTGGTATATTTGCCTGGCCACGTTGGATATTTAAGTAATTAGATCAGAGAGAAATGTTGTTTGCCTCGAAGCAAGCAAGCATGGCTCTCTGATAAGTCAAAAACTCAATATACAGAACAACCATGAAGTAAAGATGAGACTTTTGTGAAGGCTTGGAGAAATATATAACTGGCTAAGAATATTCTTTGGTACAGATGCATGCCTTTGCATGTGGGATACAGTCATCTCTAGAAGCCCCTCCTCCACCGCAGGGGCACTTCCAAGGGCAGATCTTGGCTCAGCAACATTAACATCTCAAAGGGCCTAGGTGAGGGTCCTGGGAGAAATTACCTGAGGGGATTTGACCCATGGCTTTCCATTGGAGTGGGAGGTCTCGTGATTTGTGAATATAAAAAGTAGTCTGCTTCCTTTTCTAGCTCTTTTGCGGCTTTCTTGCTTGGTGCTCACATTCTTGCCTCTTCGCTGTCTCCTCTCTGCAGGGCCAGATGTGATGGCAGCCATCTTGGCCCAAACATGGCTGGGAAGGCCCAGCTGGCAACCCCTATGTTTTGGGGGTTTTCCTATTGCTGATTTGTATGCCGGAACCTGTTTTAAGTAAAGCATTTTGAAACTTCTCTCTGGATTTTTTTGCGCTCTTTCTTTCCATCCACGCCACCATTCCCCTGGGACAGAAAAGGGGGATTCTGACCCTTCTCCAGGATTTTTGCAGACTGCTCCAGCGTTTCCCCCACAGTGGCCCCTATTTTATTTTCTTTATTTTATTTTCTTTTATTTTCTTTATTTTATTTGTATTGGGGGGTTGTTTCTTTGGCTTGATTTAGGTGTCCCACCTGGCAGTGCTCAAGACTTACTCTAGCTCAACACTTGGGAATCACTCCTGATTGGGCAAAGTGAACCATATGCATTGCTGGAGAGTGGACACTGGTCAGCTATGTGCAGAGCTAGCACCTTGCCCGCTGAACAATCTCTGTCCCGACATTATTTTCAAGAAAGCTTATGTAAATAACAATCTGCAAATACCTTGGGTCTGATCCTATGGCACAGGACTTTCTATCTAATCCAGATATTAATATCTCAGATGCAGAACACAAGGGACAGATGCAGAATTATTTCTTTTGTTCACTTTTTAAGTATTTTATTATACCACTGTGAGATATACAATTACAAAGATATACAATTAAAAAGTTCATATTTGGGTTTTGGTCATACAGTGTTCCAGCACCCATCCCGCCACCAGTGCCCATCTCCCACCACCAACGTCCCCAGTTCCCTCCCCCTCCCCCAGCCCGCCTCCATGGCAGGTTCTTTATTTCTTCCCCTTTCTCTCTCTCTCTCTTTTCCTTCCCCTTCCAGACTCATGGATTACAGAACATACATTAAAAGGGTTGTCATGTGTATCTTTTTTGCCTCTATTTAATGCTCAGTTCTTAGGTTGGTATTAGTACCCTTCGACAAATTGTTAGCACACTGTTCCATTTTCTGTCTTACCTAGCTCTGACTCCCACACGTTTGTGATAATTCCACCTTTGACAAGACCTCCTGATCCATGTTTCACTTGACCTTGGATATTGGTATCATAATATGTACATATATATTTATGTCATGCAAATAAATGCAGTCATTCTGTATCTGTCTCTCCCTTCTGGCTAATTTCACTCAACATAATCTTCTCCATGTCCATCCATTTATAGGCAAATTTCATAACTTCATTTTTCCTAACAGCTGCATAGTATTCCATTGTGTAGATGTACCAAAGCTTTTATCCAGTCATCGATTCTCGGGCACTCTGGTTGTTTCCAGATTCTGGCTATTGTGAATAATGCTGCTATGAACATGAAAGTAGGGATGGTGTTTCCCGCTGCATATTTTTGGCTTCCCAGAGTATGGACAGATACAGAATTATTTCTATCATGTGAGTGGGGTTATAAAGGAACACAGTTACGGAATAACAAATAGTCAAAGGCAACAAAGTCTGAGAACTGGTCTACAGAACTGAGCTTACCATGGGGGTGTGGGGAAGGGTAGGTTGTAGGGACCACTCTGATAGAAGGTATTCATGAAACCTTATCATTAACAGTGTTGTAAATCATGGTTCTTTAAAAAAAAAACTTGTTCATAAAAGACCCTGGATTCCCAGGGTCCTCTGCTGTCAGAATGATGAGATCTTTTCAAATTCCTTTGTGTCAGGAAAGGAAGTTCAAAATGTGAGAACTTGCCTGGAAATGGATCTGGGATTCATCTTAAACACATAACAATTCAGTGCTTTCTCGTCTGACCACTCTATGTCCACTCCTTGGGATACCTGCCAGGCTAATCACATTTCATTTTAATGAGACTGCATGCCGTCTGGGAGTTCCTGGAGGCCTGAAACCTTGAATTGATAATCTTTGAATTTACAGAAGCCTCTAGCACTAATAGGAATTAGTTGCAATAAATGAATGATTAAGTAAACTGCAGTTGATTTAAACTAGATATAATTTATCACCCTTTGGAGAATTCTGAAATTCAAAGCATGGTTAATCAAGTCTGGGCATCGCTTCCAATTTGTACCAATCTCATGCGACCACCTGTCCCGGCAAGATGATTCCCCTTTGTCCATTAATCTCTTTCTCTTCCTATTCCATTTCTCCCTTCTCTCTATTTCTCCATTCCTTCCTAACCCTTCCTAGTGCATAAAGTGCAAAGTATCAATCTCTACATGCAATTGGTTCCTACTTAGTCTCACACCCTAATAAGTCACTTGGTGCATCCAAAAGCTAAAGAAGAGTTGGACAGATAGTGGACGTAACACACTTCCAAACCAAATGAATAATTAAGGTCTCAAGGTCTAGGTCTTTGGAAGTTATACACTACTTCCCCACTGCTGGGGAACGCCACCGGTCCCCTTGACAGAGCCGGGAAGCGAAGTTCCTTTTACCTCTGAAGCTGGCGGGAATAGATGAAGACTCAGGAATCTGATGCCGTTTTTAAAAGGCTTTACTTATCACAAGTTTAGGCATACAAGTCAGCAGTAGAAAAACGATGCTTAGATTCCTAGCTAAACCCCAGCCACGTAAGGCTGATGGCGCTACCATGTGTTAGGGCCCTGTAAAGAGGAGACAAAGACAAGACTTCAAGAAAGGTGGAAGCTTACAAAGAGAGAGCCCAAAAAGAGAGGCCAAATAGAGAGAGAGAGAGAGAGAGAAAAGAGAGAGAAAAAGAGAGAGAGGAAGCAGGTTGCTTTTATACTTTGGTAACTCAGACCTCCTAGTATTATGGGATGAAGGGCCAAATGCCTTTAGGTAATTTCTCCCAGAACCTCACCTAGGCTCTACTATATGCCACTGTTTTGAGCTCAAGATCTGCCTGTAAATGCCTTTATAGGGTAGAGAAGGGCTTCTGAGATGGCATGCCTCTGTACCAAAGGCCAATACTAATGCCAGTTAAATATCTCCAAGCCTTCACAAGTCTCGCTTTAGCCATGGTAAGTTTTGTGTTTTAGTTGCCTTTGAGTTATCAGGGAGCCTGGCTTGCTTGCTTGGAGGCAAGCAACAGCATTTCTCTCTGCTCTAATTACTTAGAGATCCAACGTGGCCAGGCAACTATTCTGGTAAGATCTAGCTAGTCCCACAATGATTGTGGTAGAATGAAAGAATATTTATACCAGCTAGTACAGAATACATGGTCAGATAAACTGCCACATTTAGACTACCCACCAATCTATGAAGTGATCTTGCAGGAGGCAATTCAGAGCAGATGCAGAGTGCTCTAGGAGGATTCTGCAACATCCCACTGTAAGATATACACCACCTTATTTCCTGGGATGCCAACACCTGAATGCTGTCTGGAGCACACCTTAGAGAATTTTTGTTGGCAGTCACAGGAATATTTGACACAGTTACCCCTGTAAACTTCCCTTTATCAGAAAGTATTTCACAGACACATTCATGTAGGCTTTCCTAAGCACCAGGATTATTTTCAGGATAAACTGTTAGGTTTTTCTGTGTAACAAACAATCCCTACATTTTGGGAGACTGGAAATGGCACAGGTAAGTTTCCTGTCCCAGCAGCAAAGCATGTCCTCTGCAATGTCCTGTCTTTCTTCCTCTGGAACCCAGGTCACTGATTCGCTGTAATGAACACTGCAAACAGGGTGAAGAGGCAAATGAGAAGCTCTTCTAACTTTTATAGAAATCAACAACCCTCCCCCAGCCGCAGCTAGTCATTGGCCGAGTCAATGTTCTACCCCGGGGTCACAAACAGTCCCTAATGATCAACCACATTGTTCTCTCCCTGGGGTGGAAGCTCATTTCTATTTAACAGGGAGCAAGTATTTATTCTCCTGCTCAGGATAGGAGCAAATAGACCCTTAATTTAGAGAAAAGAGGTGAAGCAGGTTTGCATCATGAGAGGCAAAAGGAGCACAAACTGGCTTCGTTAAAGAAAGATCACTGGGAGAATTCAGAGTTTTGAGTGTGTGCCGGAGAATTAACCCTTTTTGGGAAATAGAATTACAGGAATCTGCAAAAAGCAAAAGAATAGGAATATGGCAGCCCCCCAGAGTGGAGCTGATGTTAGGGAGAATATTCAGTAAGTTATGTCCTTTGAGATAGATATACCTTCTCTTCAGGCATCTCTCTTGCTTTGGGAACATGATTTGTGGTTTTTTGCGACAACATGCTGGGGCTGGTCTCAGGGAAAACATGGGCAAGGCCAGAGGCTGCCAAGGAGGCCTACCTACTGTCTGGAGGCCAAAGTCAAGTTTGGTTTTGTTTTATTTTCCTGAGCTGCCTTCAACTACTCTACCCCTGTCCTCCACAGAGACCCAACCCCCTTCCAGAGCCATTATTTTCACTCCACCCCTGGCCCTTGTTGGCTGCTCATTGTCCCTCCTCCCCTTTACATTTGGCTTCCTATTGTCTAATCCAATATTTTACAAAAGGGTGGGGACACATGATATTCTAAGGGGGCCACAGGTGAAACTTTCATAAACAGAAGTAGTCATAGCATGAGATTAGGGGGGCAAAACGGTAGGATGGGTACAGGGATGGGACACAGGAAAGCAACAAGCTTGAAGGAGGCCATGGTCTAAAAGGAAGTTGAGAAAAATTGCCCCTTATTCACCTATGAGGTTCTAGACCTGATAAATCCTCCATTTCTCCAATCTTCCCTCTCTTTATTTACCTAAGGCTTTGGAGAGTGATACTCACACTCAGAAGTGCTCAAGGTCCGGTTGTTTGCCCTATACTCAGAAGTGACTCTTATTAGTGCCTCATATATAGTCCAGGGAATTGGAACCGTCACTGAAAGCAAGCCACTTATTCACCTATGAGGTTCTAGACCTGATAATCCTCCATTTCTCCAATCTTCCTGCTTTATTTACCTATGTCTTTGGAGAGGATACTTACACTAGAAGTGTCCTCTGTCCCCATCCTACTGCTGTGCCCTTACCCTCCCTGGTCTCGTCTCTTGAGGCCAGCCTCCTTCCATACCAATTTACTTTGAATCACACTGTCATGACTGTGTGTTCTTCCTCTCTGTCCGACTTGGCTGAGCTCTTGGTAAGAAAAACGAAGCACACTCCACCTTCACCCAGGAGACCGGAGACGGAGGTCACTTCCTTTTCTTGTCTTTTTCTTTTCTCCTTTTCTTTCTTTTCTGAAGGGCCACACTCATTCTAGGCCTATCCTCATTTCTGTACTCGAGGATCTCTCCTGGTGGCACCCAAGGGAGAGTGTGCAGTTCCAGGAATCAAACTCTGGAGGGATCATTTGGGGTGATCTTTTGCCCTCAGATCCTTGCCACAAGATTTAACATGCAGCAACAATGATATGACATCATATATTGATAATAAATGACACTTACTAAGCTAACAACCTAGGTTGAGCCCTATGCTAAGTGGCTAGATACCATGTAACTGGTAAAACCACCCTGGAGAATGTTATTGGTTTCTTAGCTTACAGGACAAAAATAAATAGTCAGTCAAGAGATATTGAGCAATCTTGTCTCCAAACTACAATTCTGCTCCTCACAGCACTTCAGTGACCACTGGCTTTTCCAAAGTTCTAAGCATTCAACAGAGCAGGGTTGTGCTTTCAATAACAGCAGGGGCTGAGCTTGCATCTGAAGTCTCTCTGACACACCAAAACCAGAGACCATTTAGCTTTTACAGAACATTTGTCCTTTTCCCCTCAGGACATCTAGATTTACCTCCCTGATGATAGGTGTGGGCCAGGAAACATTAGAGTGCCTGCCATAGAGGCAGGCCAGAGGATGGGGAAGCAAACCTGGGACTGGTGGTGGGAAATCTGCACTGGTGGAGAGGAATGGGTCCTGGAACACTGCATGACTGAAAACCAAGCATGAACATCTTCGTAATTATATTTCTCACAGTGGTATAATAAAAAATTTTTAAAGGAAAGGCCACTAGGATGAGTGACTTACTGAAACAGAGTCTTCACACCACCCCAATTTTCAGTACACATACACACACACACACACACACACACACACACACACACTCAAACAGCTCTACCTGGAATTATGAACAAGAAATCAACCTCGGTTGTGCTTAAACCTGGAGATCCAGATGCTAAAGTAGTTAACCCACCCCAACTAAAGAAGGGTTGAATACATGGTTGACTTGAAAGCCATGCTTGGACCAATGACCCAGGTGCTGATTCTATGCCCGAGACTGATTTCTAGTGAGCCGGAAAGAAACCTCCAGATATATGTATCGCATACAGATGCCATGCATCCTGGGTGTAGGGGGTCGACTAGCCTGAATGCTGGCACAGGGCAGATAAAGAGGGGCCTCGGCCGGAATGATAGCCCAGCTGGTAGGGCATTTGCCTTACACGAGGTCGCCCATGCCAGTCCGGGTTCGATTCCCTCAAGATCCCATATGAAGTCCCCTCGAGCACCGCCAGGAGTAATTCCTGAGTGCAGAGCCAGGAGAAACCCCTGAGCAGTGCTGGGTGTGACTCAAAGCAAAAAAAAAAAAAAAGAGGGCCTATATTGCTGAGCCAAGGAGCTGGGACTCCTGGAGGAGTTTTTGAGTATCTCAGGGCTGCTGCTTCTTTCAAGGACCAGCCTGAGCTGCAGAGGGAGCCAGGGAAAAGGGAAAGCGGAGTTAAATTCTACCAGGGAGTGCCCGGGCCAGGTGGTGTGAGAGAAAAGCCAGCATGGTTCGCGCAGGTTGGCAGCCTAGGCAGCCCTAAGGCCATCTGCATCTGGCGCAGTTCTTTCTCGCTAAGCCCGCTTTGCAAACATGAGAGGCCATTGTGTCTCTGTATTTGGCTCTCCCACTGCCTACATGTTTTCTTCATTTTCTCTCACTCTCCTCTCCTTGCTACCACCCTCCAACTAGGAAGACAAGGCAGGAGAGAGAGTGACAGTCCCCTGAGGCAAAAGAATAATTCTAAACCTGAAACTAATTGTCCCTTCTCCGCCTACCCACACATTCTGCTCCTCCTTATTTGCATGTCAATACCTAAAATGTTCTGCCATTCCATGCCAGACATTAATTATCAGGCCATCTCTGCCAGCATCTGAAGGCTGCAGTTGGCAGGGCTAGGTGTTAATCATGGGACAATGTGTGTTAGCCCAGTTGAAATTGTATATGAAACAGATTCCCAAGAAGGTAATCTGTCGGGATCATGCAGGATGCTCTAATACCTAATATTTTGAGAAGTAACCATGATGTTTTACAAAAGACTGCTTAGTTGACATTCTAGCTGGGTGCTTGAGGGAAACTAGGCACAGGTAGGGATGTGGACACAAGTAAAGGGGACATTGTCTACCCAAATTGTGACAAAATAACTTTCTAAATAATAGTGTCTCAATAAAATAATTTCTTTAATAAAGGAAGAAATAGGGAAGTTGCTTGCCTATAGCTTTTGTCTACCCAGAGTACTATTTGCCAGTCTCAGCTTGGTCCAGTGTAAGTAAGAAAGTCAGGATGCACCAAGAAAGTATCATTAATGTCAGATAACCAGTTCTCAAGGTCCTCTCTCTGCACCCCAGTTCGCCCACCCACCCACCCTCTCTCACATTCTGACTAAGCCCAGAGCTTGGTTTCTTTACTGTCAACAGCCACAAGAGAATTTTCTTCTCAAACTAGATTGGAGGAGTTTCTCTGTTCAATTCTCCATAATGTTAGGGTACTGACTTTTTTTTTGCTCAGAGAGGGCAAACAGTTGAAGAGGTGCCACAGGCAGTGAGTCTAACCACCCTCCCTGAGTCCCATAGTTCCCACCACACCACCAATGTAATCAGAATTCTAAATCTCCCCAGTCTGCTGCTGGGAAGGTCTCAGCTCAGTTACAAAAAGGAGCTCCGTAATTAAGGCAGTTCTGCAGGTCAGGGGAAAGTCAAGGCACACTGAGATGGTAGGTTGTGGTTACAGCATCACAATGATATCTGGGATCCAAACTAATCACTGGGAAATGATTATGTAGAAGGTGTCCAGAGATGGCAGAGCATGAAAGAATACTACTTAAAACAGTATACAGAGTGCAACCTCTGCATTTAACCTCCTCCTAGGGCCTTCTTGTTGTGTGGAGTGTATTGTAAATATCTACCCCATCCTGCAGAAATATAAATTTCTGTCCCTGACTCAGACACCTGTTTAATTAACAACAACTCATTCAATTCCATTGCTTCAATCCAGACAGCTTCTAGCACTCCACCCACAACTGAGGACACACACATAAAATTAGAAGCTCACAAAGCTGATACCAACATGAACAGTATGGACTTCCTTACACACACCAGAGACAACGAAACCGCCCTAAAGCCTGTGCCATAAGCGATAGTGGACCAATATTGTGGTTACTCTGGAGTCAGCACTGTTCCCATTCCATTCTACACTGCTACTCTCTCAGCTGCCAGCTGGGGCTAGTAATAAAGCGTGTAAGGACGTGGGAGATTGGGACACAAGTCAATCCCTTGTAAAAAGTTCATGCCCCAGTTTTCAGCTGCAAATGGAACAGCAAAGACACAAACCTCCTCAGACAAGTGATGATAAGGATGGAATGGGTTAACATGTGTAGTGCTCTTAATACTCCATCTGTCACACATCAAGCAACCTGAGTTCATTGTTATCATTGCAGCTGGCCGTGCACATTAGCCAAAGTCGCTGCTAAGCTGAAGGAAGCAGCAGCCAACGACCACAGACCTGAGAAAAGTTAAACAGTTTTACAGGAAACTGCATCATGAATTTGGCCTCCTTACAGAGTGCTCTTAATCAGGTAAGCACAGGAAATCAAGCACTACTAGGGCATATTTAAAGGGGTAAATTGATTGTTGGAATAGTGATGGCTACAAAGTGAGGAGAATTTACAGATTAAAGCAAACAGAGGGAAAGTCTGTGTTTCATTCATTATTGTAGTGGAAAAGCAGGATAGTAATGTGAATGGAGTGACCCAGACAGTCTTTTAGCCTTGAGTTCCATATCCTAGAAGCTGCGCCAAAGGCAGAAGCCTACCATGGGATCACAGAACTCGGGGCTCCTGAGAAAGTTAAGGGGTGGTCATTGCTAGTGCGTTTCACAACCTTCACATCACCCCTCCTCTTGGTATCTTCCCTCCTGCCTCCCCTATTCCAACCCTCAGGTGGCTCAAGACAGAAGGGATTTGTAGAGTTGAAACCTCAGTCCCAGGAAAACTCCTTTCTGTTCCCCAGGATTAGTAGCATTAGAGTGAGAACAAAGAAGCAAATTCAATCAGTGGATCTCTGCAATTCTCCCTACGCCCAACTCAGCAATCATGGAGTTCCCACCATCTCAAGTGGTTAGGAAAGGGCTGAGACCAGCTGGCTGATCTCAAATAAAAATAATGTTTCTCCCAGAGACATTTGTATGTCTTCTCAGCCATGTTGCTCAAATAAAAAGTGTGTGTCTGTGTCTGTGTGTATGTAAAAGCCCAGTGTATGTGTGTCTGTGTGTGTATATGCTATGCATTTAGGAAAAAGACAGAAGTGGGGAGGGAGTGGTAGGGTGATGGAAGCAGAAAAATTTTCATGATACGCTTATTCAGAAAAAAAAACCTGGTTCACAGCCAGTTTTTTAACTTGCATGGTAATAATGAATGCTGTAGCCCAACCTCATGTCTAATATCCACACTGCAAGCAGACCTTTTTTTAAGTTTTTTTCAACATTGAAGGACGAAAAGATCGCCCTACACCTCATCAACATGGGATCAGTTTAGTATTCTTTCCTATGGTATGTGTCTTTAAAATAGTATTTTCTAATTCACAGTTCCTTGAGTTCTGTGAAGCAGAACTACATTACACCAATGACGCTTCCATGTGCAATATGGTCTTCTCATCAGATGTGCTTGTGTGATAGAGTTCAATTTGAGAATTGATTGTTGTAGCTCAAAGTGATTCACAACGGGAAGGGAAGACTGATATACTGAATTACTATGTTTAAGCTCATGAAAGTCTACTTCCAAATACAATATAGTTGGTACTTTGCTACTGCATTTTGGTCCAATAAAACAAAAGAAAAGCAATGGAAGCTATAGCCATACAGAAATTTCCATTGACTATTAAGATAACATGGCCTCTAAAGTGGATTAAAGTTCCCGGGTTCTTACTGTCCACAGGGTAAATTGTGTTAATGTTTTTTTAGATGCTGAGATACACAAATGTGGCCTTACCAATTGGGTTTAGAATTTGATCATTCCTAATGGGTCTCTCTAAATTCTTGCTTTCCTCTGTGTAAAATTCAAATGCATTCTCATTTCCTCAGAGAACTGTAGTCTACCTCCTAAACATACACAATCCCTCATTTCCTTATTTTCTAGACTGAGTATGTCCTATAAATAGGAGCATTGAAGAATTTTTTAAATGTTGCTTCTTCCTATGGAACTGAGATATGTTAGTAAAGTTAACTCTTAGCAGGTTGGCATATATCCTGTTTCTGCTAGTACTTCTACCTTACCTTCTTGTTTAGAGAACCACGCCAACATGGAACTGGATACGATGTCTGAGGTAGAGAAGTAAGTACAGGAACAAGAAAGAGGTAATTCCTAGATGAAACAGATATTGCCTTGTGGAGTAAACAAACATAAGAGAGGTGAAGATTAATGAGGGGCAAACAGCAGGGTTAAAGAGTAAAGCTTCTAACCTTTAGTTTGAGAGTTAACACTCCCTGCCACTTAACTTCATTCTCTGATCCACAGAGCAAGAAAAGACACAATTTGAAACCAAGTGGGAGAAGTTCTACCTCCTCACTCCAGTCTCAAGTGAGGCATCAGTGAATTCACCAGTCAGATCCAAGCAGAAAAATCCCAGTGTTCCTGTGGTCATCGGAGAGCAAAACCCCTCAGTTGTTTGCAGTTAGTTTTCCTACGTAGTCCAGATCTCAGGGAAGAATAAATATGAGGGAACCCTAAACAAGTAAACGTTATTATTGTTAGGAATCATGGTTCTTGTTTTCCAGGCCTGACGACCACAAAAAAAAAGTGCTAGAGAAGAATGGAAAATGGTTTGTGGTTGTTCACGGTTCTCACTGGGGCTTTTAGGAATAGACAAAACCACAAATGCTAGCGCATCCTCTACATTGTTTGAAGACTCCATTCCTAACTCCAACTTCCACTCCAATGTCTGAGTTCAGGTCCCTCACTCCAGGGCAAGATAAAGACATGGCAAAAACACTTAAGCCAGAGTAAACAAGAATCACAAGCTCATCTCTAGTTCCGTGACCAGAAAGGTATTGTTGCCAGGCCCGGCACAGTTAATCAAGGAGACAGATATACTCTATAGAGGAGCTTGATGATTCCATTTTGATTTTTTAATTTTTTATTAACACCTTAATTTCCTAAATTGTTCACAATACAGTTGTTTCCAGGCATTAAATAGAGTTTAATTTCCAACACTAGTGTCCCTCTCTCCACTAATGTTCCAAAGCCTCCTACCCAGCAATCCGACATCCTGTCACCCTTCAGGTAAAACAGAATTTAATTCATATTGCTTGCCAGCACAAAAACAACATGGAATTATCTAAAACTTATATCAAAGCCAGAGTCAACTTATGACCATTATTATATCTCACAATAATGTTACTAAATTCATTGTCTGAGGATCTACTGTACTAGATAGAGCTGGTGGAGCCTCTGTGCCACAGTTGTGACTCATGGGGCTTCCAGCGGTCTGTGATCCTACTGGGTGATAGTACTGGTGACAGTAATTGTGAAATACGGAGGTACATGGCTACATAAACAGGAGCTATAGAGATGAAAATAATTTGGTGACTTTGGCAGTTTGATAGAGCTGTGTAGCTGGGTCATTTCTTTGTTTAAGGGTGTTTGGTGTGGCTGCAGATTGTTAAACCTGCAGGCAGATAAGGGAATCTTCTTGCTCCCATTCCAAGCAGATTCTCAGGAGTTCTCAGCCTGATCAGCCTTATCTGGGAAGATTCAGCAGCATCATGTTCTTTTGTCAGTTGTAAGGCAACACACTATCTGCCAGACAAGTCCTCAGCCTCTCCACCAGGATCTCACCATTCCCACAAAGAAGGGATCATTAATGTGAAAAGAGGGGTCTGATAGGGTGACACCATTTCACCAAACTCTTCAGCGCCACCTTTGAGAACACGCAAAATTAGTATGGGAAGAAATGGGAGTGAAGAGATATGGTCGGCAACTACACAACCTCCGGCTTCACTGATGACATCGCTCTAATAACACTCAAACATTAGCCATGTGGGTACAAATGCTGGCTGACTTTGACCGAATGTGTGAAAGTTAGGTCTACAGCTGAATCTGAAGCAGGCTATGTTCATGTAAGAATGAACTAGTTCCCGAGGCCCCATTTACTCCTCAATGGAACAAACATCTCTGAATGCAGAAAGTTATGTGTACTCTAGTCCAGAACTCAACATGATGAACGACCTAAAACCTGAGCGGCGCAGGAGGAAGAGAGTAGCATGGAATGCCTTCAAAGGCACCACAAGAAATAGCTGCAAAGGACAAAGAACCTTCGGCTCGGCACATCTCTTTGACTCCACACATTCTCCCTGCATTAACATACAAATCAGAGACCTGGGCCGAAAAAAGCAGGATGAGAATGCTATTTGGGTCTCCCAGAGAGGAATCGAAAAGAGCTATGCTTGTAATATCACCCCTCACCAAGAGAAGGAATCCTGAGTTCTGACCTCCTGTCGCTATTCCAGAATCAGGGACGCTGTCTCGTTTGCCAAGGCATCGAAAATCGGATGGGCTGGACATGTAATGCGATTGGAGATAACCGCTGGACTAGAGCCATTACCGACTGGATCCCACGGATTGCAAAAAGATCACGTGGCCGCCCACCTACAAGATGGTTAGACTTCCTTGGAAGACCCTGAGGAGCGGTTTGAGGCTCTTCATATTCCTGAATCAACCAGATGCCATTGGGCTACATTGGCACGTGTTAGGGTCCAATGGAAATGTTACTGGCGCCGCTCGAGCAAATCGATGAATAACGGATTCAAGTGATCAAGTGATCATGTTCTTTGGGGATTAGTTGTGAAGCACAATTCTCTGTCAGCAAGATGGTAGCGTGGGTGGGGGCTCTGCCAACTGTTTTTAAAGGCCTATTAACTCTTCATGGGTGAGAAATACATCAAAACCATCTCAAAATCATCTCCCTTTGTAGAGGAAGGGCCTGCACCTAAGTTAGTCTAAAAGGCTTTCCTAAAAATCAGTCATGACAATTGGAGACAGACCCAGAGCTTTAGCCACCATATATGACTGTCAGTTCCAGGATTTGTTATATTTTTGCATGTCTATGAGCTTCACGAGGATGATCCTTTCTCGCCCACAGCCCATAAATGTATTCCACTCCGAGAGTGGGATTGCTTTCCACTATGGCTGTCTTGAGTTTTCTTTGCACAATAGGATACAAGAAACAGGTGGAGATATGGGTGGAAGAAGGTACCAAGCATGAACATCTCCAAAGAAAGCTCTTTAGGAAATGTTTGGGAACGTAGAAAAGCAAAAAAACCTCAAACATTTTTGTGTGTTTGTTTTTTCTTTGGGTCACACCAGTGACACTCAGTAGTTTCACCCTGCTTCTTCACCAGAATTACCCTGATGGTGCCAGGGACCATATGGGGATGCCAGGATTGACCGAGGCAGCCATGCAAGGTAAATGCCCTACCAGCTGTGCTTATCGCTCCAGTTCCTCAAAATGATTGTTAATGCTTAAAAGCCTGCAGTGATATTGAAAAATA